>ML994419.1:0-12285 GCA_010093945.1 Delitschia confertaspora ATCC 74209 | reverse complement strand
TCTTGACTCCTAAGTGAATTTGAGCAGCGCTCGAAGGGTATCTCCCTATACAATAGAAAGGACTTGGTTGCCACCAAGTATGCCTGGAACTCCTTTCACTTGTCCGAACCTCCCTTCCTAGATCCCTAACGCCTAGCCTAAGGTTCAAGGAAAGCGAGAAAGAAAGAGAAGTCTACTCGACAGCGGCATTGATCTCCGCGTACTCCTTCCAGTGGTCGTCGGCCGCCTTTTTCCAGGACCGAACCACACCGTCATCACCAGCAGTGACCAGAAGATCTCCTAAACAAGGTATTAGCATGATCCAATTGGATTGGAGTCGAATAGAAATGAACTTACCGAGTTGAGAGAACGCGACGCGGGAGACCGCACCGCCATGCGCGCCAACGATCTCGTCCACCATACGCACTACATGTGTGACGCGACCTGGGACGTCGTGCTCACGATGAGCCTCGGGGAGCTTGCTTGCTCCCGCGAGTCCGGCACCAATGCCCGAAGGCGCATTCTTCTTCTGGCCTCCTGCGCGAGGGGAGGCGGCAGACGGATCGGCGGCTGGGCCCTCAGGAGAGACGCCGCCAGCAGCAGCGGGCTTATTGGGCTGGGGAATCGAAATCTCGTAGATGCGAATGGTGCCGTCTTTGGATGCGGTGGCGATGATGTCGGTTCCGCGCATGGAGCCTCCGGCCCAAGCGACATCACGAATGATGTCCCGCGCACCCTTAAGTTCGGCGGCCAAATAGAACTTACGGGCCTTGTCGGTACGGTAGATGAGGACGTTGCGCATGGCTGCAACGGCCATTGAGATCGATCTCCGGTCGAGGCCGGCTTTGACGGCGGTCCAGCAGGGGAGTTTCTCTTGGTGGAAGGCGACCTTGAAGCCCACTTCTTCCGTGCGGTCGGGAGGATTGTTGCTACAGACCCATTGCTCGGCCATGATTCCCCAATCATTGAGGTTGCCTTGGTCAGCAGGCTCGTAGACGATAAGGCGACCGTCACGTGTGATGACGCCGAGCCAAGTTTCGTGGTCGATATTCTTGAAGTCCAAGCACATGAAGGGCATGTGAGTAGGAGAACCAATGTTGGCGATTAGTTTGAAGCGACGTCCAGAGTTTACCTGTTCCGTCGGATCTTCCTGCCAGATCTTGCAGCGGCCGTCTTCACCAATGCTGCCAAGGACTTCGCCCATGAAGGGGGCATTCCACTTAACCTACAAGACATTTAGAACAGCGTTTGGGAGGAGAGAACGGAAAAACTTACATCAGTAACTTCTGCATCATGAGCACGCCACTTCTCAGTCAGGCTCCATGAGTCATTGGCATCTTTTCTGTCGTAGACGTGGATGCGGTGGTCGGAGGAACCAGTCACCTTCCGTAGGCCGAAATAGTTGACGTGCACCGCCAGAACGTTGTCAAAATGACCGTGGGAGGAGGTCGTGAAGCCGCTTGAGGAAGCCATGTCTTCGCGCTGTTGACCTGCTCCTAGGAGGTCGTCTTGGTGCTGGTGGCTGATGTTTGTATCGATGTTGGGAGCTGTGATGTTAGGGCTGTGGTCATCCGTGCATGCCTGGTCCTGAGATTCAGAGGTAAGCTTCACCTGGCCTGGGGGTTCCAAGCCGACGACATACTTGTGTTTTCCCTTCCCCGCAGCTTTGCCCTTGCCTCCCTTTGCAGCAGTGGATGATTCCGCTTCAGTAAGAGACTCGGCGAGATTGAGTGTGCTGTGTGCACGATGAGGATGGCCGGTTGGAGCTGGTGGGGCTTGTTGCTCGGCAGGCGAGGGCAGGGACGAGGCGGAGGACGCCGCTTGACTAGGGAGACGACTGGGAGAGATGGCCTGGAGGAACTTGAGGGTGGTTAGCTTGTCGGTGACAGCCTCAAGTCTCTGCTTAATCAAGTCGTTGCCAGGTGCCATCACGGAATGGTTTCCAACGTGGTTGTCGTTGCGGTTCATGGTGTTGGAGGCACAATTTATGTACCTTTTGGGTTGAGGAGCGTGTTTGACCGCAACAAGTTAGCCGATTGCTGTCCTGAGAGCTGTCGGTGGTGTCGGCGTCGATGGGCGGCGGTTCAGGGCAGAAACGCGAGCAAGCGGCCACATAACCAACACCAAAAGATTACCACGTCAACACCAAAATCATGGGCAGAACGAGGCTATATATACATAGACAAACTATTGCATCATCAGTCTAGCTTCGACTTCACTTGCACAGCCTTCACCATGTCTCCTTCACTTGGCAGCACCGAGGCTCTCTCACTTTTTTCGCTTTCACTCGCTTGCTTTGGAATTTTGGCAAATACGCTACAAGGTGAAGGTGAGCCATTGATTGCCTCTATCGCGTTTAGTGGGCTGGCATTCTCTCTTTGCTATGCGCTTATCCGTTGGCTTGGGAATGCATTCATGCGCGTGGGCTTCAAGGGGAGGGACATGGCAAAGCTTAAGCATGTAGAAATGTATGTCAACTTCTTCTCAACATTTATGATCATTTGCTCACACGTGACAGCCCCGAAACCATGGGTGCCGTTTGTGCGCTTGTATACCTGTTCATTCTCATGGTCTTCATTCCTTGGCCATTTTATAAAGACATTGTTGCTGCAACTTCTGGTGGAGGAAACCGAGATGTCGTTCAAGTCCTGCAACAGGTTGAGACTGGCCGTCTCCTTCACAAATTTCCGCACAGCAAGGTATGCTGGCAATCTATGTGGAAAAAGACGTGAACTAATTGTGCCACAGCTGGCATCATACCTCTCCGCCATCCTCTCCATTCAGTGCATCGTTTTGCTCGGTATAGGGGACGACCTGTTCGACATTCGATGGCGCCATAAAGTGCTTATACCGGCCGTCGGCGCTATCCCCCTGTTAATCGTCTATTTCGTGGATTTTGGAGTCACCCAAATGGTGGTGCCTATTCCTTTGCGGCCCTACCTTGGAGAGTTGTTCGATCTGGGTATGAATCAGACTATCGTTTTTGGGTGAGACGTTGCTGACGTGTGTATAGGTTGGCTGTACTACGTCTACATGGCGCTACTCTCCATCTTTTCCTCAAACAGCATCAACATCCTCGCCGGCATCAACGGCATCGAAGTTGGCCAATCCCTCGTCATCGCCCTCCTCATCGTCTTCAACGACATCCTGTACCTCTCCCCATTCACACCCTACCCTCATCCAGCAACCGATTCGCATCTCTTCTCTTTGTACCTTCTTCTCCCCTTCATCGGCGTATCACTTGCACTCCTCATGCACAACTGGTACCCCGCCAAAGTCTTCGTCGGCGACACCTACTGCTACTTCGCCGGCATGGTGTTCGCCGTCGACGGCATCCTCGGACACTTCAGTAAGACGCTAATCTTGCTTCTGCTTCCGCAGGCATTCAACTTTGTATACTCCGCACCCCAGCTTTTCCATATTATACCTTGCCCCCGACATCGGCTCCCGCACTTCAATGCGAGAACGGGGCTGTTAGAGTGCTCACGGGTCGAGTTTAAGAAGCCACTCCCCGGACCGATCGCGGAGGTACTGAAGATATTACACCGGTTTAGGCTGCTGGATGTTGAGACCGATGAGACGGGGCAGGTGGTATCTTCTTCCAATTTCACCCTCATCAATCTTTGGCTGGTATGGTTTGGGCCAATGCGGGAGGACCGCCTTGCATCAGGGCTATTGGTGTTTCAGACAGTGGTTGGGCTTTTGGGACTGTTCATTCGACATCGGATGGCATTGCTGGTGTTTGCCCAAGACAACTGGTGATGAGAAATAATAAGAAAAGATAATGCTAGTAGATTGCCGCAATCTGTATAGATTTATTGTATCATACTAGAGATGGCATTTGATGGCATTTGATGCCATTTGATAGGAACTGGCCATTCAGCGGACATTTCTTATCCCTCTTGTAGATATGAATTCTCTTTTGGGCAGTGAATACATATTGGCACGGACCGACCAATCGGAGAGGGGCCTTTCGGCTTACGGTGCACGGAGTGATGGTGCCGAACGCGGGGCAGCGCAGTCCGTCATCGCGCGCTTAATGGCGGTTGAAGGACCAATTCTTATACATAGTTTCTTATAGCACTGAGAAAAGTGCTGGAAATTTTATAGAGAGTGGGGAAGCGAAAGGAGAATTGTATTCACCGTTGAGCCTCTTAGGTAAGTATTCGGTAGGGCTGATTATTCAGAGATCCGCGGAAGGCTCTAGCGAATTGCAGCGTTCTGATTTTGTTTTCGCCACATCCTGCGAGGTCTAAGGGCTAGCATAAGCCGAGAGGAGCTCCCCATCCCGCAGCCCCTCTTGCGCCGACATCGGGGTTCAGCGTTCACGGCTGTCTTTGCCATCAGCACTATTTCAAGTCCCGCAACTCCTCACTGAACTTCTAATTGAATCCTGCCTCCTCCTTCTCAACTTTTTTTTCTCTCTGTTACGCATTTATATACCCCTTTCACCTCTCATTCTGTTCCTAAATTGATCTATATTGTGCTACTATTAGCATCAACAAACGCCATGCCGTCTGCTGTGAAACCCCCGCAGACACTGTACGACAAGGTCTTCCAAGACCATATCGTCGAGGAGCAGAAAGATGGAAGCGTTTTGCTGTATATCGGTACGCATCATACCGGATTCTTTCCTCAGAATTCTGGCTGACAATCCACAGATAGACATCTTGTTCATGAAGTGACATCACCGGTAGGAAATTTGATCCGCTAGATTTTACCGACGTCCGAGACTAATACCAATGACAGCAAGCCTTCGAAGGACTAAAGAACGCTGGCCGGAGAGTGCGGAGGCCGGATTGTACTCTGGCGACAGTGGATCACGTAGGCAGCCCCCCTTTTTACTCACTCTTTCGAAGTCTAACACTGGCATCCTATTAGAACATTCCCACCAGCTCCCGAAAGAACCTGACCACCACCGAGAAATTCATCGAAGAAGCCGACTCGCGGACGCAAGTCACAACTCTCGAACAAAATGTCAAGGATTTCGACCTCACATACTTTGGTCTGGACGACAAGCGCCAGGGCATTGTCCACATCATTGGCCCGGAACAAGGGTTCACTCTACCGGGAACCACTGTCGTCTGCGGAGACAGCCACACTTCTACCCATGGAGCTTTCGGCGCTCTGGCGTTCGGAATCGGAACGAGTGAGGTCGAGCATGTCCTTGCCACTCAGACGATCATTACACAGCGGAGCAAGAACATGAGGGTCCAGGTAGACGGGGAATTGGCCCCTGGAGTCAGCAGCAAGGATATCATCCTCCATGTTATCGGAGTTATCGGCACTGCCGGCGGTACCGGAGCTGTTATCGAGTTCTGTGGTTCCGCTATCCGGAGTCTGAGTATGGAGGCTCGCATGTCGATTTGCAACATGTCAATTGAAGCCGGAGCAAGAGCAGGAATGATTGCGCCAGACCAGATTACCATCGACTACCTCAAGGGTAAGCCCCTTGCACCGAAGGAGGGCAGCCCGGAGTGGAAGAAGGCTTGTGCGTACTGGTTGAGCTTGAAGTCTGATGAGGATGCGAAGTACGACATTGACGTCTTTATTGACTGCAAGGACATCGCGCCCACTGTTTCGTGGGGAACGTCTCCACAGGACGTGGTTCCCATCACCGGTGTTGTTCCAGGACCGGATGATTTCCAGGATGAGGCCAAGAAGGAGGCTTGCAGGCGAGCACTCAAATACATGGGTCTAACTGCAGGTACCCCTATGCAAGAAATTGCCTTGGACAAGGTCTTTATTGGATCATGCACAAACGCTCGTATTGAGGATCTCCGATCCGCTGCCCGTATTGTCGAGGGTAAGAGGGTTGCACCAAATCTCAAGCGTGCTATGATTGTTCCTGGATCAGGCCTCGTGAAGAAGCAGGCTGAGGCAGAAGGCCTCGACAGAATCTTCCTCGATGCTGGCTTCGAGTGGAGAGAGGCTGGGTGCTCCATGTGCTTGGGAATGAACCCTGATATCCTCTCCCCCGGCGAGAGGTGCGCCAGTACTTCTAACCGTAACTTCGAAGGTCGCCAAGGTGCTGGCGGAAGGACGCATCTCATGTCTCCCGCCATGGCCGCCGCCGCCGCCATCGTAGGAAACCTTGCCGACGTCCGCAAGATCACCCCATCCACAACCCAAAACAAGGGCTCCCCCAAGCTCGAAGTCGAAGCCCACATGGAAGACCTTACCAGCGACGAAGACCTCGACCGCATCATCGACGCCCCTGTCGACCAAGAGTCCCATCACCCAGTCCCTACATCCTCCAGCACCGGAACTTCTGCCGGCATGACCAAATTCACCACACTCCGCGGCTACGCCGCGCCCATGGACATCTCCAACATCGACACCGACGCCATCATCCCCAAGCAATTCCTCAAGACGATCAAGCGCTCCGGCCTCGGCACCGCGCTCTTCCACGCCTGGCGATTCGAAGCTGGATCGGATAAGGAGAACCCGGATTTTGTGCTAAACAAGGAACCGTACCGCCAGTCTAAGATTCTCGTGTGTACGGGGCCGAACTTTGGATGCGGTTCTAGCCGTGAACACGCGCCTTGGGCGCTGCTGGATTTCGGGATTAAGTGTATTATTGCACCGAGCTTCGGCGACATTTTCTTCAACAACACGTTCAAAAACGGTATGCTGCCTATCAGGCTCCCGCAGGGCCCAGAACTCGACGCTGTGGCTGCTGAGGCGAAATCTGGACGGGAGGTTGAGGTTGATCTGCCGAATCAAGTCATTCGTTCCGCGGACGGCAAAGAGTTGGCGAAGTTTGAGGTGGAGCCGTTCAGGAAGCATTGTTTGGTGAATGGGTTGGATGATATTGGCTTGACGATGGCGAGTGAGGACAAGATTCAGTCATTCGAAATTAGGCGGACAAGGGAGTGGCCGTGGTTGGATGGTACTGGATATCTTGCTAGGCACAGGAAGGGGCCAGTGAAGATTGAGGCTAAAGCTGTGCCGAAGACAAATAGGGGAGAGGTGCTTAAGGAGCCACTTGAGTGGTAAACATCGTATTTCTTTGTGGGTTTCAAGGTTTCATTCTCCAGTTGCTATCTTGTGCTTGGAGAAAAGTTTCATTATTCTCTTTATTATGGTTGGGTCATGTAATCCGGGAATACCTTTTTCCTTTTTCAGGTAGTCTGCTCGGGACACGCTCGAGCCGCTATTTATCTACCGCTATATCATGGCAGAGTAATGACTAGGATCTATAACTCGATCTTTTGAAGTGACATCAGTGAAGCACCTCAACTCCTAATCTCAGCACACTTAGCGAAGTTCTACTCAGTTTTTCTGCTTTCCTCTAGCTTTTGAGAAACCATACATATAACCTTATGAGACTTGTAATGTCTTTTGCGTCCTTGTAATGCATATATAAGACTAACGAACTGAAATTCGCTCAAGTCTGAAAAATAAGCGTGGAAAGGGGAGCTGATATTGCTAATAAGGGGAAACAAGTCACTGATCGTAAGGAATACGGGTGTTGACTATTTAAATAGTATTCTGGGCTCCAAAGTACGTGTATCTTCTAGGAGGCAGAAAGGAAGTAAATGCACAAACTAGTACCCCAGAAGTACATATTCATGGGAACTATGCAATCCATAAAGCTTTTACTTCGACCCTTTACTAGCCCACCTGCGCTATGTCTCTCAAGTTGTGAATTTTCAGGTAACTAGAATGCCAACCTCCTAGGATGCAAACCTCACTATACACGTGGGGACCTGAGAACTATTCGAAGAATCCGAAAGCCGAATATCCATTCTTTCTCCGGAACGCCTAACACCGATTCCTGTACCTTTATCACTATCTCCTATGGGCCACTCTCTGCGCTTCATCTACCGTCCACCCACCCCCCCACCCATCCCCGGCCCATCCTTTGTCCACCCCCTCGCTCTCATCCCTTCTTCAATCGCCCCCCATATCGTCTCCACCACTTCTCTATCCCGCCACCGTCCCGCCGTCCCCTGCACCGGACTCCACTTATCGACCTTCACACTCAACACCCCACGTCCCCACTGCTTCACGGCCTCTGGCACGTCCTCCCCCTGCCACCCCACAAACACACCGGGTATCCTTGCGAAGAGATCCGCAGGATTCGGATACTTGTAGCTCTTAAACTGCCATGTCTGTCCCGTCGTGAAAACACACACAACGCGTCCCCAGTAGTCTGGCTTAAAATTCGTCGTGCTATCAACCAGAATAAACCGGAACGGCCGTGTATTGTCAATAGTCGGCAAAAGCCGCTGCAGGTACAGTAGGTTCGTGGCGGCGGAGTCGGTGGCACTGGGTGGGATGAAGAGGCCGGTGTCGAGGAAGGATTTTATGTTGGACATGCGCAGGAGGGAGGAGGCGGAGGGCGAGAGCAGGATGATGGGCTCGAGGCGGCGGGTGGGTTTCTTTTGGAGGGAGGATACTAGGGGTGCGGGGTGGGCGGGGGCGGAAGGGCGCGTGCGGAGGAAGGTTGAGGCGGTTGCGCGGAATTGGGAGAAGTCCTGTTGACGGGGGCGTTAATAGGAGAGGCGGAGGTTTGGGAAGGAAAGGGGAAGGGAAGGGTAGTTACCGTAGGCTTCGACCCCCTCAAAGCCGTATTGTGATCCCCCATACTCCGCTCATTCTGATAAATCTCCAACAATCTCGGATCCACCTGTCTCGGGCCTTTTGCCGCAGCAGCTCCATTCGGCGCCGTAACCGCACTGCTATCCGCTGTACTTGCTACAGCTGCACTTGCTGCGGCTCCGTCTAACGGCTTGATGTATTCGCTTGAGTCGGATTCTCCTGCTAACCAGGCGATCAATTCTACTTTTTGCGCGAAACTGAGGTTGAGAACGCTGCCTCCTGCACCGCCGGGGGCGGAAAGCTCTTCATTTAGACGCTGGACGGCGGAGATGTAGTCGGGGAGGGAGGCGTCTTTGTTCAACCAAGTGAAGTAGATGCTGCGAAGGTTGACTGGGGAGTCGGAGGGTGCAAAGCGCGTCGGTGTTGAGAAGTCGAAGGTCCGGGATTGTGAGTTCAAGGTGAATTGAATGTGTGTTGCTTGGGCGATTGTCGGTTGGGGGTCTGAGGCTGTTCGTGGCGTTGTAGAGGTCGCGAGGATGATGGGAGAGGATGTGGTGATGGATTGGCGGAGAGCGAGAAGGGGGTCATCGAGAAATGGTACTGCGGCCATTTCTGCAGTGAGGAGGAAGTTTGTATGGGGTTGTCGAGGGTTGGATTTGAGTTGAGATGTGTGAGTTTGTATGAGGTTGGGGAAGCTTTGATACTTTTTGGTGATCAGCGGTGCCAAGGCTTTCGTACCCTTTGGTTACTTGTGAGTTGTGACGACAGTCGTTCGTCTCTTTTACTCCAACCCCTTTTTCCTTATTTATCGAATTGCAAATCGCGACCGATGAATGCATTCTTATCGAGCCATGCACCTCTATGTCTGGGGCATCCTCCAATACACTCTCGTCAGGTTTAGTGCGCCTTCACCGAAACTTTGCTCAAAGACAGCGGTTAGTTATGGAAGGCAAGCCATGTTATGAATCCCTTTTCTACCGTCATGTCAATTGGATTTTCAGGCCAACTGTCTCTAACTTGCGGAGCTGATCCCTTGGCTACTTGTCAGGCTCTCTACCCTAGGGCTTCTATTGGAGGCACCTGCAGCAAGGCTGAGAGCACGGCTATAAACAATGCCGCGCCCAGCTCGTGTCGGGCCAAGGTGACATCTCTCTACCTCAGGCTTTCATAGCGACAATGGCCTCCTTCGTCCCAACACACTCAGGCTCACAGCGTGGAGAAAGTTTTGATGAAAATTGCAAGCCGATACAGTCGCTACTCAGGAATATCTCAGCTCGTGACTCAGGCGTTTCCTCCACCTCGAGTAGCAAGACTCAGAGCCCTGGGTCACCTGAACATGCCATCACCAATGACAAAGATGAGATTCCCAGCCCTAGTTTTTCCTTCAAGAGTGATAGCCGAAGCGACATTCCACCTGAGCTCCTTGCTTTCAACAAGGTAGCGGTCGACGTAAGAAGTAGTGGGCCAGGAGAAAGCTTCAACACAAAGATATCAAGTTACAAGACAGCAGCGTCGAGCCTTTCAAGCTATGCCACACCCCCAACTTCTATACCTGGCAATCTCTCGAGACTGCTCAAGGAACATCATGTCAGAGATGCTATTGGTCCTCCGCTCGATCCTTCTTGCCTTGAGTGTCAACAGCTTCCCTCCCGGGATCTGGGGCATTACAAGTTATTCAGCAGCGAATGGCTGGCATATCTTAAAATGCAGGGCGTACTACAGGACCCGATGGACGAATTAGATTGGTCTGGACGCGGCCAACATGTCGAATATCGAATTGAGGAGGAAAATCAGATCCCATTCTATGCTGAGAAGATTCTTGGATATAGCTCGTCTGCCATCGTAGAAGCAGTCCGATGCAGACGAATCCGACTAGCACGTAAACGGATCAGGTGCACAGGAAGAGTCAAGAGAGAAGATGTCATCACTGAGGTCAAGCATTTACAGCAATTGCAACACCGCCATATAGTCAGGGTGGTCGGGACATACACGCTCCGTAAAGAACTGTGTATACTCCTTTATCCGGCAGCCGAGAGGAACCTTGAAGAATTTATGGAGGAAATCATTGAAAATCGGCACCTGGGCCAACAATCAGATTATCTTACTTACAACGTCCTGGCATCAAACTTGGAGGCGGGCAGAGAGACAGATGCTGTCTCTCATGCAGTTATGCTATTGAGTTTACGAAGATTTTTCGGCTGTCTCTCAGCTGCGATGTCCTTCATTCATCAAAATAATGTCAAACACATGGACATAAAGCCTAAGAATATCCTCGTTCAGAGAAGAGAAAGTCAGGCAGCCTACCAGCCATTTACTGTTCCGAGTTTTTATTGCCGACTTCGGAGTCGCTAGAGCATATCGATCCGCACATGAGTCGGAAACCGATGGTCCGACTGCCTTCACTCGCATGTATGCGGCGCCTGAGGTTGCGCTTCAAGATAAACGCGGCTTCAGCGCTGATATCTTTCCACTGGGATGCGTTTTCCTAGAAATGCTGGCCACAGCACTCTCCACATCATACCGTGATGAGCGATATCATCTACAGGAGGCACGAAGGAATGGAGGGGCCGATTCTATCTACCATCCGAATATCGAATCAGTATTGGCTTGGTTTCATGGCTTGCATCGTCGTAGTGTATCATTTATATCCGACGGGCAACCCTGCTATGCTAGTCAAGCTACGGTGTTTATTGAGACTATTTCTCAGATGCTGGATGAGAGCCCGGAAAGACGGCCAGAGGCTGCTAGGTTGGCTGCATTGACAACTCCGCTTCAATGTGGTGGGTGCCATAACGGGCCGATACCTTTTGAAGCTGCTGAGCCTCTGCCATGTTAACATCCATCACTGTCGATCTGTTATCTCTATGATCTTTTTATTCAGTTCACCTCTGATCTATATTTCCACCACCAAAATTACCCTAAAATTTCACCATTTATAAGCACTGATAGGAGTCATAATGCTCAATTACACTAGCCACTGATCAGTTAAAGGGATCCAATTATAGACGATAGACTTGTACGGAGCAAGCAATCATTAGACCTCTTGCTTGTTGGCGAGCCTAACAGACGATTCCGGTTACCAACACCGAAACCCGCAACATCCATAGATTTAGCAATCCGCTTTCGTCTTCGTCCCACACTTTCAGATGGAAACTCACACCGTGTATCCACATCCTACAAAACGGCCTTCCATTGTCCACGATGAAATCACACGCGACGTTGCCAAGCGATCACCGTGGAGTCTAGATTAATAAATGGCTGTGGTTGACACATTCATTTTCTATTTCCTAACACCTCTTTTCTATCTCCGCTCTTACATTTGTGAGGTATTATTTTCAAGTTTTTGCTTTTTCCCGTGGTATCTCTACTTCCAGTTTCGTATTTCGATCGGCATTGGCTGGTGTGCAGCGTTGAGGCTCGACGCTGGGAAAACTGAGGCAATTTATTTTTTGGCTAGCAGCGCGTGGGATTCATAAAGGGACGCGATGAGGTTTATCTCTTACCTTCTTTTTGGTGGATGTTTTTTTGGTTTTTAGAGGGGTGGATAGAGATGTTGTAAATGTCAAAGCTATCTATAACAAAAATTTGTTTCTCCCAGTTCTTGCACTATAGGGAAGCGTGGTAAAAAGACAAAGCGGATCTACGGATTCGAGAAGTTAATTGAAAAAGAGATGTGTTCCGTTGTACGATTGACGTAGAACTACTATTGACCTAATTGGCTTCCCACACGGAGGCTCTCACTTTCATTATGCTCTAGGA
>ML994418.1:0-12298 GCA_010093945.1 Delitschia confertaspora ATCC 74209 | reverse complement strand
TGGGTGACCACGTGAGAATCCTGACTGTTGTATGTTTTTGTTATACTTTTGTAAGTTTGGAAGAAGGTAGAGGAAGAACGGACTGTGGATGCTTAAGTTGTGCCTTGGCGATTGTGACGCTGTAGGTATACTAGATTTCTTTTTGGTCGTTAAAAATGAGCACATTTAGAAAGGGATGAGAAAGTGCTTCGGCTTTCTTGACTCTTACATAAAATATAGCTACATATATGGAACAATTAATACCATTTACCACATACAACCATAGGTAGGAGAATATAGGGCTTCCCGTCCGATCAGCCGTACTCAAGCTCCTAACCGGCCAGTTAGTATTGCGGTGGGTGACCACGTGAGAATCCTGGCTGTTGTATGTTTTTTTGTTTTGCTTTTGGTCATGCTTTTTTGTTCCTTACATTTCTCGTTCTGCTGGGGTTGAGGCAGGGAGGTAGGTGGGAATGCTAACATTATGTAATAATAATTATAATAATAATAATAATTCAATTTAACGTGCTACCTGGTTCCCAATCGGGTCTATGAACACGTAATATCAATGTGTAGAGCAAAGTAAACCCGACATCAGAGGAGTCTCCCTCTAACGTCCAAAATCTTTGCCTTTTTCTCAACCTAAACCATTCTAATATAGCTATGGTGAGTTAGCTCGTAATTATATGTACTGGAGTTACATCCCTAGTTGCGAAAGAGGAAATATATGGAAGTGGTATTTCCAATATTCACTAGTAAAGGGTAAAATTAGTTACATAAACGTGCTATAGAGAGAAAGATGAAGCAAAACACGGAATATTGCACCCTTTGACAAGTGACAATCATATGATCGATGAAAGGATGATATATTCTGTTGCGAGAGTGAATCTATCTAATTTGTGTGCAGTGCCAAAGCCTGCATTTTGCGAGCCTCTGCATGCAAAATACAGAAGATGCTGAGATCACTCTGTATGCTGGAGTAGAGCCAGAAGGCTACCTCCGACAACAAGCATAGTTCGAAAAAGGTTGGTAAAGCATCCACAATGAAATACCAGTCGAACCAAACGTAAACAAAAGGTTGCGGGAGCGAAGAACACTTATAGGATAGGAAGGTGAGGTATATCTTTCGCGTTCTAATTGGGCCAATGGTTAAGCTTACGTAAGATGGAAGTGAAAGATAGCTTTACTTCCTAAAATTATCTTATTCTGTCTCTATACTTACGCTATAACTCTAAAAGTCTTGGTTTCTTTAGTTCTCATTCATCTAAATATAACTGTATTTCTGTAACAGGTTATGCCCAATATCAGTGGCTGCGCCAGCTCTGGCATGCATGAACCAGTTGGCACGTGCACGCAAAACTCTTCCACATCAACCCAGCACTGTAATACTCACTTTTCTCTTCATCTTGATTATAGATAGAATCTGGACTAGATAGCTGGGATTCAGTTGCTAGAGGTCGCTCACGATTTTAGAAGAGCTCTGGCTTTCTTGCTGATACTTATCTTCCTCTACAACTTAAAATCTCCCTAGAATTTTAGCATATTCCTACTCTTAGTCATTTCTAATAGGGCTTTCAGTGTATTTAGAAATATTTCTATCGCTTACTGAAGATGTACCCGTATAGAGACCGCTTTAAACTCTTCTACAAGATAGTAATAGTATACTTATCCTTATATCCCGCGACCATTAACATAGACCTAGACCTCTACAGGGATCGATATAAATATACTTTACAGAAGCCTCGCTACTACGTTTATATTTTTGTTTCACCTTCTATGTTCTCGACATAGACATCTACCGGGTTTTCTAAACCGATACGAACGAGTACAACCCGCTAATTTAGGGTATCTTTGATGTTACTAAAGTTGTATCAGCGGCTTTCTAATCGGGAAGCACGTAATCTTTGTAAGAGTAATGACCGATACATGGGAGGTAAGGAAGGGATGATAGATCCTCCTACGCACTCTGATTACTTATCTGATTTCTAATCGGTAGGCTTCGCAGGCGGTTTACCGACACCGACTTAACCAACTAGTGTGTTGGTTCACTCGGCCAATGCTATGTTCCATACAGCAAGTGCGAAGTCCGCTAATCCAATAGCCGATACCGATAACAGCACTCTTATGTTATTTTAAAAGGTTCTATAAAAGAGAATGATGAAGTCCATCAAACACTATGGGGGAAATTGATAGCGGTAGTGCAAGGGGCTTAGTTGATTACTTGGGGTTGAAGTGGTAAGTATCCTGCCTAGGTTTCCTGCAATGCATTAGCATGCGTGCCGCTTCACTCCTTCAACTGGACCATTTATAGTCCGAATGGGTGAAGCATAGAAGACTGTGACGTTGTAAAGGGGAGTTTAAAGCTGAAATTGAGGGCTGGGATTAAGGAGGAAATGAGATACGATAAAATGTATGGACGTTCAAATTTCCCAAGAAATAACTTAGAAGATTAGACCTGTCCTGGATGAGTCTGAGGGTCTACCCTATTTGAGACTCAAACCGAAAAGAAAAAAGAGAACGAATAAAAAAAGCCACTCATAGATCTGAAGTAATTCACAAGCCTTAACTATCGTGTTGCCGCCGCTTTTAGTAGTTATACAATCATCTGCTTAATGGACATCAATTTCTTGAAATGCAAGTCCAGTCACGTTAGGTTCAAAGACGTGCCTGGAAAGGGGGTTGGTGAGATAGCATGAATATCCTCTCGGAGGCTCAGACTGGGTAATTGGGCGAAAGAATAGAATTTTTGGAAGGTCAGAGATGTTTTGATTCCAGATTAAAGGCGCAGTATACTTCTTGGGACTAGGAGAGTGTGGGAAGCGGTATGTATGAGAGAATTCGCTCAGAAGTTTGTATATGTCTGCCACGGCGTTGCTCAAGAGAAGGTCAATCGTTATACTGATTACCCAGAAGACGCTTGAAGGTTAAAGTTTTGAGAGTCAAAATTGATAGAAGGAGAAGCTCGAGAAGGAGGGTGCGGATGATAATGCCTGTTCGTCTGTAGATTCCCCATGAGATAGCTGCCTAAAATAGATTTCCTAAGAGGAGATTCGAAGTAAGCGAAGTATTTGGGTTGAGGGTCGAGGAAGGACGATTAAGTAGAGATTTAACGGTGATCTTGGTATGGGTGAACACTTTAGTAAAATATCGAAATCGGAGTCATTGCAGAGTCAGCTCGAGATCCACATCTTCCATAGTCCAAGTCTTCCGCGCCAAGCTCTCCCAGTGTTTTTCTTCGTCATGCTCTGATACGTTTCTTAGCGAAGGCTGAGAATGATGAAATCCTCACCATCACCCGGCTTCGCCACTCCACTCACCCAAGAATACAGGGGAACGTTCTCGTTGGAGGATATGAAGGCGTACTGAATGGCCGCATATTGCACACACTCGTTCCTCACTTGATGAATCCGCAACTGCGTAAGCGGTGGTTGGCACACCGGCATTCATCGTCACTTCGCTTCCGGTCTACAGAAAGCCGCTTGGCTCATGGGGCTGCTTGCCGCAGAGATCTCGGCAAGTTCGTCGTAATTGCAGTATTGGCCAATTAAAAGATTTGTCAACTCGGAGCCAAAGAGAGGATTAGTCCGGTAGGGTGGGGATCCATCGACCCTTGGAAAACAGTATAGCGAGCACTGGTTCCGGGACGCACTCTCTGGAATTGGACAATCAATGAATAGCTTCGGATTGTGAAAGGGGGTCAAGTTCAAGACCAGTTCTGAAGGTACCGGTCTTGACGGATGATGCCAATATCGGCGGAAAGGATAACATTCAAGGTACTTCAATTGCGTATTTGAAGAAGGGGCAAATCAGTTGGACGAGAAAGAGTTGGTGGAATGGAAGATGGGAAATATTATGCCTGAAAAGATTGGCGATGTTTAGAAACTGGTAGAGAGCTGACTGGGGTCGATAGTTGGAGGGGTGGCACAGCAGCCGCTTTTGCAGGTAAAGCTTCGAGTGTGCGTTCGTTCCTAGAAGGCAGCTTGGAAGTAAGGTGAAGGGATGACAGCATCCTATAAGCTGGTGCCTGTGGAAAGTATGATTTTGGAGTTGGGGCTGCTAGAGAGGAGTTTGCGAATGAATTTGGCGGAAGTAGCACTAGGCTGGCGAGGTACCATTGAGCCCTTTAGTTCGACAGTGAGCGATCAAAGCTGAGAACTTGAAGGAGATTGTTCGAACTGGGTAGCTCGGCAGTATGTTGCTATAGGTCGAGAAGGTTTTGGGGAGACAATAAAGTAGAGCTCTGAGAGTATTACCGGTGCAGAGTTTTGGTACGTGGTTATTGGAGCTTTACGATTTGGTATGGTGTCGACCACAGTAGAGTTCCGCGAGGGAAATAGAAGGGAAAGCTCAGGGCTGAAGAGTTAGAGGTGACCAGGGAAAACGTTACCATCCGAAGGTGCTGCAGCGAGTCGTGAGCACTTCATAACTCTAACAGAGGTTATATATGCGAGCAGGGCGGCATACAATGGAGATGCATGTGTATGCTAGCTTGAACCTGCTGTAAACCTAGAACTGCCTTTGTTGGACTATACATAAGTGGGTTTTAAACAGAAGAAGAGAGGCAGTAACCGGCAGCGTATATATATTATCGGTAGTGATATGAAACATCTCATGAATTGATTCAACATTTCCAAAGTTGGTGACGTTCAATTGTAGTAGACGCCTGCGACGTTAGTCTGATTCTGGTCGTCCGCTACAGTTCGTGCAGTTCTGCGGAGAACCAGACACACAGCACATATGGTTGCGCAGGTAGCAATGACAACAGACTGGTGAGGGCCCCTTCTTCCTGTATCATAACAAGAATGGCCCCCAATCAGAAGTTGTGAGAATCAACTCCTAAACACAAAAATCCCACCAAGGCCTTCCCTTCTCCCAAAGCTCCGCGATTGACATTGTTTCATCTGAAAACGGGGTATAACATTGCCTCATCTTAAAACCTTGACCTTAAAGTACATCCTCAACCTCTTAATGGTAAAATATGCTGCACAAAACAGCTCTGTCTACAAAGCGGACACTCCGGCTTCTCTCTCGCCCAATCTGAAATACAAGTCCAGCAAAACATATGCCCACACGTCGTCACACTCGGATCCTTCATCTCCTCCAAACACAGCGTACATTTCCTTTGCTGCGTCCCTTCTATCCAGCCCATGGTGCCCTCGTCTTGCAGGGAGTACCGCGGAGTGTCGAGGACGGGGGTGTGGGTCCATTTCTGCAGCGCTGTTGGGGAAGAGGGGGCAGGAGCGGAATCGAATAGAAGGGCGTTGTTGGAGGAGTAGGCGGCTGGATCTAGAGAAATTTCGACGCCGGGACCGACGATTGCTGCTGTGCCTGCACCAGCGCCGGAGGTGTGGGATGGAGCGATGGCGTCTCCGGCCAGTGTGTTTTGTAGATGGAGGTAGGTCTGTAGAGCCATCTGCAAGACGAGAAGAACACCCAACACCTCGTATCCGACTCGCGCATCGCTCTCTCCAACATTACGCGTGAAGATGTAGCGCAGGGACCATATCCGTTTAGAGAGGTGATAGTATGAGCCTGAGAAATAAAAGGTTGCTAATGAGACTGCATAGACCGGTGCTGGCGACGTTATGGTGTCCAGATTTCTCAGGAAGTATGCTTGAAGCCTTGCGGCGATAGGTGCATTATTTCCACGGCTGCCTTTCTCCTTCTGTTGCCCCTTCGCACGCTGGCGCGCATACCATCTCAAGTTTGCTTCTAGCTTAGCTCTTATCCTTCTCCGGAACACCGGTAATATCCTCCCTAGAACGTAGGGTCCTAGAATACAACTTAATATATATCCAGCTCGTCTCCCCAGAGCAGGTAGTCTTCCTGTCTCGCCCTCGACTTGTACAATATCGCAGTACTCTTCGCCTAATGTGCGGTTTCCCAGCAGCGTTGTGAGGCCCAGATATAGCAGTTCGGAGAAGACGCGCGTTTCCGAAGTGTAGGTATGCGCAGTGCGAGCGCCATGAGTCTTGCGGAGGAGGGAGAGCAGCAGCTCGTGAAGATGGCCAGAGAAGTAGGCGTCCTTTTGGTGCGAGCGGATTATGTCTGGGGAGGATGCGAAAGGATAGTTATAAGACATAGAGGCCGGCATTATGAGAGAAAAGTAGAAGGGAACCGGAGTAGAATGACGGGGGTGGAGGGGGAAATGTTCGAGTGTGCTGCTGTGAGCACTGAATTGACATGGCTTGCCAAGACCTTTCGACCTCGGCTTGGGATGGACCGTCAGAAATGTCAAAGCTCCCAAGCAGAAGCAGCATGGCTGAGAACATTGCGAGAGAAAAAGTATTGCATGTGTTCTGAGATGGTATTAAGCCAAGAAGCGCCCTTGTAACTTTAGCAAGGTCGCATCATCAGTTACATAGGCCTACAGTTTGGCGCCATGGAAGGAAGAATATATATCTTTACTAAAGATGAGAGGTGGAGGAGACTGTTGAAACCGAGTTAAAGATGTAATGAGTTTCATTCCAGCTTTTGGAGAGCTCCTGGATAAGAACTTCCTCCATGTGTTATGTACAGATGCTGTTGAAAGACTAAACCGTTCATGTCGAGACGATATGCAAACAACTCCGACGCCAATTCATGTTCCCAGGCCCGTTTATTTCCGCTCTTCATCCACAGCTTATTTATTCTTCGAGTTGCCGTATTGGCTTTCGTAAAACTTGGCTGGATATACACCTTGGCTCTACTCGAATGTTAGTTTTTGCTCTTACGGAAAGGGCCTCAGTGGACATACATCGACTTTCTGCTCATTGAATTTCTCCTTGAAAGATTCCGAATCCACGCCTTGTCTCTTGGTCTGGTGGATGGTTGAATCGTCGCTGGAATCGCCTATGTCACGCATTAGAGATTTGCCCGCGCTCCTATTGAAAGGGACATCGACGACCTACCGAGCTTTGTGGCTGTTCCTGGCTGATGGGTTGGGGCACCGCCTCCAGCAGTGTATCTGGCCTCGATATTCTGCACACCCGTTGTTGTTGTGAGATCCGGGAACCAGTACTTCCGCATCACGGAATAATATGCGAAACCAGCGGCTCCGCCGGCCAATAGGACCTTAGGGATAGTTGTGTTGGGCATTGTGAAAAATGATGTGTGATGCTGAATTGAGAAAAGAATTGCAGTTGGGTATAGACAAAAGGTAATTGAGAGAATTGAGAGAACTGAGAGAATTAAGAAAAGCTGGTGTATGCGTAGAGGACAATGTGCAAAAGTTATTCGAATGACAGGTGCTGACGTATCCTTAATTACGGAGGAGCCTGGTGTACGTCATTGTAATGAGAGACATCATCGTGATCACGTGAGGTTGGAAGCTTGAGCCGGATTCCAAGGCTTGGCAGGAACGGTTTCGGCAAGGCTGCCCAGACGTGGGGGATGAGGCTGAAAATAAATCACGTGATATAATGTGGCGCGGGGTTCTGTTCAACCTCCTGTGTCCCTCGCGACTCGATCAAGTAATAGAGTGCGTGGTCACTTTTCCCTACCCCTTCATTTTTGTGCACCCATACCCCTACATACAACACTCCTGTACACTCACCCTTAGTCACTCGTTCATCTCCCTGCATGATAAACCTTGGATTGGAGCGCAGGGGAGAGATTTAGGGGCAGGAGATACGACTTCAAAGATGGACGGCGATCCCGCCATTGAGCCCGAACTCGATGGCTTCACTCGGATATTTCCTTTGCCGTATCGTGTAGCAATTATAATAGTGTTGGGTCCGTATCGAACTTCTTCTACTTGTTATTTTTCTCTCACTAACTCTTCTCCAACAGGCGTTTGGGCTTGGGGCCTCAACTTACACTACCTTTCATTAATCAAAATCGACGTACCATCTTTAATACGATATCCTTCTCGCTCTTCCGTGCACCATCCTTCCCACCACCTCTCAACGTATCGGCTTGCTACCTTCCTCACAATACCACTTGCAATATCACTACTCTTCTTCTGGAGTATCACGCATGGGGACTCCAAACTCATCATGGGCTGGGAGGTACTGCCCAATTTATACTTGCTCATACTGGTCATAGGCTTCTGTGCACCTATTCCCTTCATCTCGCGCTCCGGACGGTCCCGTACACTCGCCACATTGAAGCGGATTAGCATTGGGGGAATTGCTGAGGCTCAGGACGGGAAATTCGGTGACATCTTGCTTGCCGACGCTCTGACAAGCTACGCCAAAGTGCTGGGAGACCTGTTCATTTCACTGTGCATGTTCTTTACGCCCGGACGCTCCTCCACCGGCATGCCAAACCGCAACTGTGGCGGCACCTTCTGGGTCCCCTTTATTATCAGCATTCCCTCCCTCATCCGCCTCCGACAGTGTCTCACCGAGTACTTTCGCGTGCGATCGAGTAATAAGCGGACAGGTAACCTTGGCAGTGTTGGATCCGGCGGGGTCCACTTAGCCAACGCGCTGAAGTACTCTTCGGCATTTCCAGTCATCGTTCTCTCAGCCATGCAACGCTCTCCTCAGCCGAGCAAGCTGGGACTCTCCGAAGCTTCGCTCTTTCGGCTGTGGCTTGGTGCTGTGTTTATCAACAGCGCATACTCGTTCTACTGGGACGTTGCCCGCGATTGGGACTTGCATCTGTTCTCCGCATCTCACTTGCGGAACTCACCAGAATATCCGTATGGCTTGAGAAGGCACAGGTGGTTCCATGCCAAGGAGTTTTATTACGCAGCAATTATAGTGGACTGCATGCTGAGGTGTACGTGGAGTCTGAAGCTGAGCCCGCACTTAGACCACTTTAACGATCTAGAGGGCGGCATATTTCTCATGGAGGCGTTGGAGGTTCTGCGGAGATGGATTTGGATCTTCTTCAGGGTTGAATGCGAGTGGGGTGAGTAGCTCAGCCGTCTCTCCTTGTGGTATTCCTGGATTCTTTTGCTAACTTTGAATGCAGTCCGTACCCACCGGGGCCCGGCCCCTGATGATATCCTCCTCGGCGAGATGTCCAGCAAGTACGATGACGAAGACTAGCTTCAACCATGTCTGTATTATTTGACAGTGTTTCCCATAGGTGCTTCTATCGTTCTTGAAGCATTTTCTGCATGCGGTGGCGTTCACTTTTTTGCGATGTTATCTGAATAGAGTCTTCCTGCGGTGGTATTTTGATCATCTCTTGCGAGAATTTTAAATTACAATCCACGTTCGGATTCTGTCTCGCGATAACCCAACCCTGCAACTCTCACTTGTCCCATAGTGGTATATACTTTTCCGAATGCTAAATTAGAGCGTCTGCCGTTCTATGTCTCGCGCTTTATGTTCCGCTTCTGATCCTGCTGTTCGTTGTCGATTTTGCAACTACATCATTCCTGGCAATCTTTTGGCCGCCACTGCGTCCTAGTAGCTACGGAGCGGTGGTCACGTGCGCATGCGTCGTAGTGGTGTCCGCCATCGCCGCAACGTTGTTTGTCTGTGTATGTTTTATTTATCTGTCCCGTTACTCGGTCTTCCTCACACCATGGGGATAGGTGTGCGAGGAATCAGAGGCAAATGGTTTCTTCTTTTTGGACATGCGGCTGCTGCTAGTAATTGTGCCTTGACAATACTAGGGGAGAAGATATGAAAACTTGAGAAATGTAGCAAAATATAGAGAAGTATAGAAGTTTGTAAATCATAGGAGAACACAGAAGGATACATGGTTATATGGGGAAGCAAAAGATTAAGCAGGTACCTATCACAGCATGGGAATGCATAGACCATCACATCACGGCTTGAACTTCGTCAGATAAAGTGACCATTGACAATGCTAAACACATAATTTCTAACCTTTCCTTAAAGATGGAACATATATCCCGTATCGTAAACGCCGTAGTAAGTGTGTTTTTATTTGCTGCGCACCTTCACTAGTTCGATTACGTCATCACAGGATATCAAGCTTATGAACTTCTAAGCAAGGCTTCCACCTAGACTAAGAGATGTGACTAATCTCAGGCCCTATATCGTGATCCGCTTTCTAATTTCCGCTCCTAACAAGATCTTCCCCTGCTCCGGCCACTCCACCACATTATCATACCACCCCATGTACGAGCAATAACAACCCCAGCAGCTCCATACGCCCAAATAAAACACTGGATTCATCTATACTTACTGAAGTCACGACCTCTCTACTGGAGTTTCTCCAACGTAATGGAGATGTGAGTGGTAATTTGGGAGTGGCTTTCCTTTCAAATAACTTAACCTTTTCCACATCTCGCAAGCACGCTGCATCGTCTGCAGGCCCAGTGCTATTTCTGGCATGGTTTCCCATTTCGTAGAGTATGTTTCCATCTTCGAAAGGCATATTCCTATATGGATCCTCCAAGCAGGAACTTCCATGGAGAAAGTGTTGAATGACTGACAGCGGTGTACTATAAGCTGAAGCCTTCTTACTCTCTTTCGCGAACAGATGTGATATCCCGGCACATATTAATCGGGCCAGAGGTGTCCGAATTCAGGTTCAATGAATCGCCGTACCGGCGTCAGAATCATTAACGATCCATTATTATAGCGTGAACCTCCGTAACGGTTTAGTAAGGAGGGGCGATAGAAGGGGATCGGGAGGGGAGGCAAAGGAGGGGAAGAAGGAGGAGCTAAGGGAGGGGTAAAGGGGCTGAATAAGAGGATCGGTATGGGATAGAGGATATTATGCATTGTCTACATATCACGGATATGGGTGCCCCTCAGCATATCCTAACGGCTCAATAAGATGATCCGCCAAAGACTTCAGCAAGTACGTGAAAATGACGGTCATTTGAATATGTACGCAGTCAAGTTGATGGTGCCGTTAATTCAAACCGTGGTAATGCTTTCACATGAGTACTGACGTCTCTTGATTGACCTTCCTCTAATGCTTTGAACTTAATTGGACTTAGACTGCTATAGCGCTGCCTAGAACCGTTATGTCTTTATTACTCGCTTATCAAATTTACATGCGCTCTCCTCCATATATACTACACGCCGCCAAAACCACTCCCTATCTCCGCTCGGTACCTTAAGAGCAGCGTGAATGTTACCTAAGAGGGTGTGCTGCAGCAAGTTGTTTTCTAAGTTGCTGGCAACCCCAAGAATAGAGAAAGGGAAGTCGATGCGCTTAGTACTAATTACTTCAGAGACTTCGCCCCACGGTTTTTGGAAGACGTGTTCCGTGGCAAGCCGCGACGTTGGGTACTTCGTGATCGACGAAATACCAGTGATTGACGGCGGACATCATTTGCAATGGGGACCTATCGAGAAACATAAATCGTACGCGGCCCAAGGTATACTAAATCTAATTATACCTACGTTATTTCCTTGTTCTTCAACAGGTCAAATAATCCGATTGACCCACTGCACACCCTCATAAGCGCTGTTCAGTATGCTGTCAATATGTCGGGGACGGATGCAGGCATTGCTAACGTGAACTCTTCACACAGTGTATTCGCATCGGGCCACTAAGTTTCTTCTCCCCACCTGGGCCTTCTTTATCCCAGTATTTCAGTGGCAACAACCTTTCCAGCGCAAACTAGACTGCACAAAATAACATCTCAAGCATTGGACTTAACTCTGTAACCATAGCCTCCTTGGAAGACTTCTCATATTCTCCAACATGCTATGATCAAGATTCAATTCGGCCTATATATTTTCTTCCTCGCGTATAAGCCGAGCGTCCATTTAGCCACTCAAACGATCAGTTGGCGCTTGCACGTCCTGATAAATCTTTAATTTGCCGGCATGCTTCGTGAAAAAAAAAAAAAAAAAAGATTGGGCTCCATAGTCTCGCAATACCAAAAGTCTTCTGTAGATGGTGAAGGGTTGGATAACGAGAAAGGTTGCGGTTTATAAAGGCGTACGTGGCGTCTTGGGGGAATATTCTCCTAGAAGGCATCGCAGACGGTCTGTCAATTGCCGCGGAAGAGGGCAAAACGGAGTATCCCCTGTAGTAGGCTGGTAAGGCGCTTGTACATGGAGGGTGGGGCGAGTCTTGGCAACGGTGAATGATACTGAGCTTAAACACCACCGCTATTATTTTATTCTTCTTGCGCTTACTTGTCTCCATACATTCTAATTCTCTAAACTAAACGTATTTGCGGATATTCCTTAGGCTCTTCTGCTATTGTATGATATCTTAAGAAAAACGAAAGGAGATAATTTCACTGTATTGTGTACGGACCACTACCATTTTTAATATTCTTTTCTCCTTACCGTCCTCTCTTTCCATTTTCACAGTGTGCTGAGTATTTAATCTCGCCTGTCTCTACTGAACGAAAAGAGCGTTTCCATTATGGTTTTAACTTGAGTTATGGAAAGCCTACTTAATGTACCCTAGACACTATTACATGTTAATATGTACACACTGT
>ML994417.1:0-12340 GCA_010093945.1 Delitschia confertaspora ATCC 74209 | reverse complement strand
TTATACAGCCCGTGGTGATATTCACCTCTTAGTCCTACTCCCCTATCGCATTTATACCACTTATATGATCTCTATAAATACCATATTCTTAAACTATTTAAGGACCTTAAGTTAGCAAATGGTGTTTTACAGTTTGGATGCCGCAAGATAGTAAAGAAGGGAAGGAGGAGCGAGAGTGAATGTTCTAACCCTAACGGGACTGTGCTAATTCCTAATCGGAAAGCTCCTTAAAACCGTCGATTGCTGCCATGCCTGCTACATAGCGTCCTTTCCCCTCTGCTTTCTCTTCGGTATATGCGAGTTCTTGACGAAAAGAGGGCGTTAGTTAGTGAAAAGAGAGAAAGTATGTGTTTGCGGGTGACAGTATTATTTGATGGATTACGCTGCCTTTAATCAGTACTCTGCATAATTTCCTCCCAAGACATCCTGCTGGCCAAAAATGCATTTACAGGAACATGTTAAACTTAAGAATGCCTCATCAAGCAGTAACCCGCCACCAACCGCCACTACTTCACCATACAATCCCTAACAAACTCCGCACTATCGTCCAACCCCATCTTAACCTCTTCGCACGCTTCCAAACTAAAACCAATAAACCCATGCGGCGCCCCATTATAAACCTTGACCACCGTCTCATTGCCCCAAGCCTGCCACTTTGCTCCCATGAACAACGTGTCATCGAGCAACGGATCCTCACTACCACATGTAAACAGTGCCGGCGGCAATTCCATGCCCCGAATGTCGGCGAAGAAAGGGGAGATGCTAGGGTCCCGACGCTCCATGGGGGAGGTGTTGGGGAGCAGCACGTCGATGTAGGATTGCATGACGTCGCGGTCGATTACGAGGGCGCGGTCATGGTGGGTTACCATAGGGAGAAAGCCTGAGAGGTCGTAGCAGCCGAAGTGGAGGAGAAGGCCTCTAAATTTGAAATCGGGAACCGCTTTGTAAAGATGGAGGGCCACGAGGACGGCGAGGTGGGCGCCAGCGGACTGGTTTGACATTAAAATGAATAGGACGGGAACTTTTAGGGTGGAAGTATACCTCGCCGCCAGTGAACATCAGTTCACCGCCATACTTTTCTTTTCCGTGCTTAATGAAATATTCGGCCGCGTCATAGCAGTCATTTGCGCCAGCTGGGTGGGGATCCTCTGGAGCGAGGCGGTAGCCGACAGAAATAACAGTGAGACCGTAGTGATCAGCCATGTACTTTAGGTAAGGATCCTGACTATTTGAATCAATACCGGTCAGTTACAGTATAATGGGATATAACATACTAATGTTCTGACTGCAAGACCCAGCCGCCACCATGGATATGCATATGAATACCTTTTGACTCCCCATTCGCCGGTTTGAACATCCGACATGGGATAGCTCTCTCTTCATCTCTTGAAGGGATCATGAAGTTGATACCTTGTTCAAGGACGATAGGCTTTGGTAGTGGAGTTTTGCCCTCCCATCTCAATTTTCTGTACTCTGGAGCTCCAACCTACTGAATGTTAGGAAAGTATTGATCTGGATTGAGTCGTTGTTCCAATTACCTCATACCATCGAGGACCGTCCTTCCAGATCTGGATTAGCTTCTCATTCAGTTTTGCCGTCTTCTCTGAGACCTTTGAGGGGTCAAATTTGGAAGAGTCAACCCAGAGATCGGACTTTAGTGGCATGATTATGGTTTGATAGAGAATGAAGTAAAGAGGAATGAAGAAGGAGTACGAAGATGTGTATTAACAGTCTCAAACCGGAGATAAGGGGTCGGTTTAAGGTTGACTCCATAGTGGGGTATCCAGCGGGGTAATGTTCAGCACAACCAGCCGGATTAGAACTTGCGAGTCACAACTGAGGGCTTGTTTCGTCCTGGGTGTAAGTTTTGGTAAAAGGCAATTGCACGGACCAGATGTAATTTTTAACATCTGTTTTTTTACCCATAAAAACCCGACTCTGTTTAGTCAACAGATAACTTGGTCCGTTGTGTAAAATATTACACCTGTTTCCTATTAGATATGTTTACAACCACCCCTTTGTGGCGTTGTGTGGTTGTTGTAACTATTCCGACCGAAGAAAGGGACATCTGCAGCTTTGAACATGAGAAGGTTGTTGCAAGACGTTTTAGCAGCTGAGAACTGAATTAATATATATATAGCTGACGGACTAAGAGGTGAATAGCTGGTTACCTTGCTCTTAGAGAGCCCATAAAGCAACAATATGAGCAGCTTTGGCAACAGCCTCATAAAGTAACTGCTTTATACATAACACAGAACCAAATAAGGCCGGGTTTTCAATGTTGACTAACGATTCCGCTAGGAGACTAGTTTTCCGGGGTTAATAGTTACATCTGCCAAAAACTTACACCAAGGACTAAACAAGCCCTGAGTCCCGGAAGCCATGCAGAAAGGGTTTGATAGTACGAATGCTCGGCTTGCCTCTTCTGTATAACCCGAACAAACCTACCTAGGGTATACATATGCGGTGCTACAGTGCCAATGCTAAGTTGAAAAACGCGAGATGGTTCCAAGCTGACTTCAGATGACGCCTGCCGAGAGCCGGAGAAAGGAATACACAAGAAGAGAAGGTAAGAAAGATAGGCAAACCGGTATCATCTGCCGCTTTTCGATTGCATTCTAGGCGTCGATAACGACGGATATCCGGTACCAGTTGCTTTCATTCGTGCCTTGGGACTTCGCTCCCTAGTAGCAACCACAGACTTTGCTCCGCCAAAGATGGTTGCAGCAAGTCTAAATGGGTATGTGACAACCGCGCCAATTGTTTCTGTCCAGTATGTGATGCAGTTGGTTATCCATCTCAAAAGCATAGCAATAGCACCTGGTCGTTGTCCAGTTCTAGCTGCCGCAGCAGCTAGTGACAGGGCGTCCTTCATTCGCAGTTCCAAATCCGCAAACCTCGATTCGAGCTGAATGGCCTGAGCGGCTTGTCGCTTCTCGTATCGCCGAACAGCACGATTCAGGGCATCAAGCTGGGGCTGTAGACTCTGGCGGACGCTGACGCTTATTTCATTGGCACTCATATCACTCTTTCCACCAGCTGGCTCTATCAAGCGTGCCTCGACATCTGCTAATCTTTTTGACAGGTCTTCTGTCTCTGATTTGGACAAGCTGGGGTCGGAATCAAAATCAGGTTTCACTACGCGTTGAAGATACAGCATGCGAGCTTGTTTCATCTTGATTACATGTGAGACAGGTCGGAGTTCGGCGGCCATGACGAAGATTGTGAGATTGTAGTTGGAGACCAATCCTTCCGCAGGTCGAGTAAGCTGGGATCGGAGTGTATGAAGGAGATAGGCCCCAAGGAGTGGACCGATAAAGCACATGAGCAAAGCCCAAAGCTCGTTGCTTGCCAATTCAACTTCCGCATCCATCAAATGGCTATCAGTTGTATGGCTTCGTTTAGGTTGGTCAACAGGTGTAGCTGTTGACGATCCTTCTCTGGTTTCCGCATAGCCCTCCCCATCTTCCTCGGCTATGGTGATATCGTCGAAGCGCTCGGGTCCTTCGCTAGCATAACGGATTCTCTGTGCGGCATGGTACCAGTCCCTTTGCGGAGTTCCATTAGCATAACGGCCTTGACCAGGTAGCCTATCGGGAGGATCTAGCGACATACCACGGTGCCCTAACACACCAATTGAGGAACATGGACCCTAAACCCAAAAGAAGCATATCCGTCACCACTGAACTTCCATTCTGGAATAAGAGACCGCCGATTGCCGGTAGTATTGCAAAAGCAAGGGGTAGGGAATCCCAGACACTGGGCTCTTCTGAGGATGTAAGCGTATTCATGTCGTCCTTCCCGGCCCGAAGTAGGTTATCTGTAGAGGAACGAAAGGAGTATCGTGACTCGGAAAGGTCGGATATGACGGAGCCCGTTCGCGGACGCGGTGGAGAAGGACGGGCGCCTTCAGAAATGGTTGCTGCCCGGTTCAACATCCTCTGTCGAAGGAGCGGGTGTATCTGTGAGGCCGTGGCATTGCTCTCGGTAGGTGCGAGACCGTCGGCCATTTCTGCGGTATCTGGTGCCTAGGTGATACGAGAGAATCAAGTTGATGACGAGGTATGAGCGAACGGAAGTGGCTTGAAGGCTTGAGACGCTCCAGCTGGGTTTTAGGATATGTCGATAGGAATTGAAGTGCTCATGAAGAGAAAAGATAAAGAATGAATTTGCTAGACATACTCGATGCGATGCAATTGATACTTCCCCTGTCGCATGCTGCTCTCAGCCCTGTTTGCAGGTGGGGGATCGATTCCGAAAAGCGCATCATGCCAAGATCCGAGGTTCCCTTTCAGAGAGGCGAAGGCTTTACGTCATTCATAACCGCTATTCCTAAATAGGAGAATTGTATAACAGCTTTGTCACTTCATCGGAGCTCTGCATGTTCTCTCTCACCTTCACTTTTTACCACCTCGTCAAGAATGTGCTTCAGACTGCGCTCAATAAACTGTCATCCATTTTGTGCTCAGAATCATGGCTGAATTTAATTTTACGGGAGCGGGTTCCGTCTGAGCCTTTTCCCGTGAGGTGTCACTATCACATTTCGTCTCATTTTGCAACCATAATTCTTGACACAGCGTAGTACTTCCCCATTTTTACTGGCTTCTATAATGTCTGTAACAACACAACTATATACACGTAGCATTGTATCTGCTGATTCGTAGATTTCTCTAAAGGAAATAGGACGAGTTTGAAGCATGAAATGAATCCGCTATTCAGCCTCGACCAAAGATGCATTGCCATCTCTACACCTCAAATAGGAAAGAATTTCACTGTTTCTACCTCTCTCTCATTTTCAGAAACATATCTATTCACTCTTGTTCTGCTACTTATTCAGAACTCGCTTCCTCGTTTACTTTCCTATTCAGACCCTAATCCGGTCAGTGTCTTGTTTCGGAACGTCCTGGAACACCAACTTCACCCACTCTGCTGGCTTATCGCCAACCACTAGCTAATAAATATACTCTATTCTGGACTTCAGATTCGTTGGATCGATGTGACGGTAAGAATTGTGGCTGTTCACGGCTGCATCACAGGTGGAACAGGGGGTGATGCTGGATCTCTATTGAGTTATATTGAGCCATACAGAATGTATCCGGAGGGGAAGCGAGGACAGACTATTTTTTAATTCACCTTATGAACCACGATATCTTTTCTTTCCTTCTCGCTTCTCACTCTTTCAGGCCATCGTCTTCTGTTCATTCCTTTATCTCCATCTTCGAGTCTCGACTTCAACCTCTCCTATCAGCGGACGCTCCCGACTGCAAACGCCATCGAACCGAATAATAAAGCAGATCAAACCATACCCGCTAGTATAAATCCCTAGATCTCAATCGAAGAACGCACCTCCGTACTTGGGACTCTCCATGCCAGTGACGACCTGGCCCGCTGTGGATCTTCCACCATCTTCAGTGGTCCTATCCCTCTCCTACAAGGCGACAGTCATGGCCAACTCAATATCCTCACATCCCCAAGAGTATCCCCTCTACACTTCTGCCATTGTTCTCCCCCTCTTCGCCTTCCCGGCCATCATCCTCGACATACCCCCTCTGATATGGCACTTCTCCCAACGGAACATCGCCGCTTGGTCTCTCATGCTCTGGATCATCATTCAGAACCTCTTCGTGGCTATCAATCCATTCCTCTGGCCCCGAGATAACGTCTACGACTGGTACAACGGCGCCGGACTCTGCGACGTTGAAGCTCGGATAAGTGTCGGGAGTGTAGTAGCGCTACCATGTACGATTGTTTGCATCATGAGGAAGTTGGCGAAGGTTATGGATACGAGGAATATCTCTGTTGTGCCACCACAAAATCAGAGGATCAAGGATAATGTGCTGGAGGTGCTATGGTGCTGGGCATTTCCCGGGCTGATGATGCTTGTTTACTACATCGTGCAGCCGGTGCGGTATTTCATCTTCAGCATCAGTGGTTGTCTGCCAGCGTATGATGGAAGTTGGATGAGTGTGCTGATGAGCTGGATATGGGGACCTATTATCACCTTTGTGGCTGCGTATTATGCTGGTAAGTCCCCAATCCACTTCCCCAATAAATATTCAGAGCACGAAGACTAACATTCCAACCCCCAGTCGTCCTCCTCTACCGCCTCTACCGCTACCGCCGCGAATTCTCGCGCCTAATGGCCGCCCGCAACACTACTAAGTCCCGCTTTCTGCGCCTGCTCATCATGTCCTTAACTCTCATCTTCGTGTGCCTCCCCTACTCCGCCTGGATTCTCTACAAGGAAATCAAAACCATCAAGGGCGGCTTCAGCTGGTCACGCGTCCACGGCGAAAACTGGAATACCGTCATCAAGGTCCCAACTCATGGTGTTGTGTTCTGGGATACTTGGGGCCATGTGGTGATTGGGTATTTGGGGTTCTTTGTTTTTGGGACGGGGCGCGATGCTAAGGAGTTATATGGGAAGTTTGGGTTGGCGGTTGGGCTGGGACACTTGTTTCCAAAGCTGTGGAAGACGACGCATGGATCTAGTTCTGGCAGCTCGACGCTGAGGTTCAAAACAAGCTGGTTTTCCGTGTCGAGTAAGACGAAGAGTCTTTTCTCTTCGAAGGGAGATTCGATGACGGAGACGACCGTTGTGGACGAGTCGACGCTGTCTTCTTCGGTGACTCCAATTCTTCCAATACGCACAACGACAAACGAGACCTCGAATAGCAACCGGCCCAACCAACCCAAACCGTCCCTCCTCCAACACATGCTCAACCTCCTCAGCCACCACCCTCAACAAGACCAGCCATCCATGCTCCCCCTACACTCCTACTCCCCAACAACCCCCACCAAGGCTCACTACAAGAGCTCCTTTGACACCTCCGAGATCTCACCTTCATCCGGTACCTTCACGCCCACTGCATCTTTGGTTCCAGTCCAGCCACTAGTCGAAGCGCACGCCTGGGCAGCCACAGATGCATCTATGCAGTTGCGAGAGCATATGCATAGCGGCAGGGTCAGGGTTATGAGGGAGGTGAGGCAGGAGACGCAGACGACTCCAGGTGATGAGAAGAAAGAGGTGCGGTATGTAGGTTGAAGAATAGGATGGGCGCATACTCTTCGGGATATCGACTGGAGGGCAGACTCGAGTTTCATTTGTTACAGCATAAATTGCGGGCTCAGTATAATTACTCTTAATTCTTCCTCACTGTCTCTACTTGAGGAAATAACGTTCGGGGGTTTCATTCAGGTTGCCTTTGGCCATAGTGGTAACGGTGCAAGATACCACTCTTTCATAATTTCATTCCAACTTCAGTTCATCCACCTGGTTCCTTCATTCGCCTGGTTTGGATGTAATTGAGTGCGTTCAAAGCTCTAGGTGTTGACGTTGGCTTTAAGGAGTTGTACATGACCTAGCTTCCGCAATGCACGTGACATGAGGTCACCCCCCCATTGTGGGCGCGACGTCAATATTAGTTCGAAGCTAAGCTTCATGGCGGGGTAGGTTCACAGCACACAAGTTCACGAATCATTTGCAGTAGAGGCGAAATTGTGGCATAAGCTTTCATTGATCGGTAGCAAAATCCACAATTGGGTGTACTGAAACATGCACCTCAAAGACTCCGCCCTAGTGTTAGGAACAGTAGCCGGTATTAGAGACCACACATTTGCAGTACCAGTATGAAACAAGTTCTCTGATTCCCTCAACGAAACTTTTCCAGCATTCTATCACATCCCCAGTCCAGTAAAACAGCTTCATCCTCCCATTGTCAACATCGACGGAGCTCGGTTTGCCCGGTGGCCGGATGGTCCGAAACAGAGGACGGTTGAACGGTCGAAGATGGTGTTAGAAGGTGTGTTATTCTAATTGTCGGTGCGTGGCGGCCGGATTGAGATGTGGAAGCCGAGATTGGGGAGCGAGTCGCTTATTTGCTAGAGGTTCTGTTAACACAACCCGCGATTATGCAATTGAGGGTGTGGTAGGGAACTTACGATCTGGCCCTCGTCTTCCTCCTCTTACGCTTGAGACGGCGAACGCGCTTCTTTCTCCATTTGGCTCTCATCTTGCCGGCTGTTTGGGCTGGAGGACGAGGTCAGCGGTCATCGTTCGTAGAAGCGGGGTTGCATGGGTGCAGTTGCAATGTCGGAATTGACATTGCAGATCATCGCAAGCTCCAATTGAAGCTGCGACGGCGAGCAGAGAGACGGGCGGGGATACTTACATAGCTTTGGAGATGAGTGTCGTGGGATGAAGAAGAGAAGAAGTGGAAGGCGGGCAGCTCTCAAGTAGACGTGGTGTGCGGAGCTCGCTTAGTGAGGAGCGCTAAACTATATATGGTATGGAGTCTTGGCCCAAGCTTCCGCGGGGCTCATTGGACGTCACATCATCATCCTTCATCACTCCTGCTCTTCGATATTCATAATTTTTTTCGATAATCCAAAGAGAGTAGAATAAGCGGTCGCCGGTATGACGGCTGATATGGTGGCTTATCTAGAGGTTCGACTTGCTGGGACTGATCTGGAGGGTGAGTTCATAACTCTCCCAGCATAGAAGTCAACTCATAGTGCTTTAGAAACTCAGGATGTAATCGAAATTCGAGCACACGAGGAGTTTTATGTTGGCAGAAATTCCGACGTCTGGTGATTTCAGCTTCTCCCTGCATGCGTCACTTGTCCTGATCCTCATAGTCGTCGTCACTGGTCCGATCCGACCATATCCAACAAGCATCTTCGTGTCCACTGCTTGATGTATGAACCAGGCGACGCGACAGAGATTCCTCCTTTCGTTTATGCTACTGATGTATCCACCAACGGCACTTATATCAAAAAGGACATCACTCACGGCACGGGCTTGCCTCGACACATTCGCTTAACGAGAAAACATGGATCATATCTTCTCGATGATGGCGATGAGCTTCAGTTATCGAATTCTGTCACTTTGATTTACCGCACTCTCTGCTCCAATGAAGAAGATGTACTGAACACTACCCAGCAGCGCGAGAAGAAGGCATGTGGCATGCTTTCTAAGGGCATGTACGTGATTGACTAACCCCAACAGTTCTTTGCTTCGCGGTATTGTATCACAGATAGAGTACTGGGCGTCGGTGGTCAGGGCAAAGTACTTGCGGCGATCCACCGAAAAACTCAACGACAAGTTGCATGCAAAATCATTGACCTCACATATCTACAGAGGCAATCTCAGACGGAAGATCTGCGATCCGCTGAAGGGACCCCTATCCACAAACGATGGCCAACGAAGCTCCAGAGATGTTTTAGAGAGTTTGAGATTGTGAAAGATTTGAACCATGTACCAATCTCTGGGCATGACTTCGTACACTGCTTTGACTAATACTTACAGCCAAATATTATCACAATCGAGAAGGTGTTCCGGAGCCCTAACAACGTGTAATTCATCCCCTGGAATTTTGGATTATGGTCTCATTTATTCACAGATACCTCTTCGAAGAACTCATCACTGGTGGTGATCTGTTCTCCTACCTGGAATTCCATGGCGGCTCCCTGGACGATGTTGAAACTGCTGTTATCGTGAGGCAAATCCTTATGGGCACCAAGTATTTGCATGATCACAACGTCGTCCATCGTGACCTCAAACCTGACAACATACTGATGACTTCACTCGATGATGGAGCTCGCATTGTCATCACTGATTTTGGTAATGCCAGGTTTCTCCCACAGGTTACAGGTTCCACGCCTCGAAGTGCTCCTCCAAGGAGGCGCATGTTTACACTTGTGGGTACACTAGAATATGCAGCACCGTATGTGATTTATTTTTTTAGTTAATCGGAAGCTAAACTGCGCATTTCAGGGAAATTCACAAAGTGAACAAGACGATCCCAGAAGAGAAGGGATACTCCGCAAGCGTGGATATGTGGTCAATCGGATGTATTACGGCTTCTATGCTTTCCGGTGAACATCTCTTCGTCAATCGGAATTCAGTCTTTGAGAGAGATCCTAAACACGTAATTTTACAGCTCTCATCCGCATGTGATCTCAGTGCTTTGGATGATCAGACGGACCCCAGATGGAACAAAGTCGGGCAACGACCGAAAGCTTTCATCAAGGAGTTACTTGTCCTTGAGGAACATGATCGACTGACTGCTGGCGAGGCTCTGGAACACCCATGGTTCTCCAACAAACACTACGCTGCCGAGTATGATGCCCTGTACAAACGCGCCATCAAAGATTGGCGACCCCGTCCAAAAATCTTCAAGCTTGTTGAGTCCATTTCCGACGTCGCTCCTGAAACTCTTGACAATGTGGTAGTATCTCAATATTTCGTGCCTCCTCTAAGCGGGCAGCCGCCTCATAAAATTCAGGAGAATATAGCAGCTTCTCAATACATGCAGAGAAATACTCGCCTTCCAAGGATTTCAGAAGAGTATGAAGAGTCGAATGACGGCGAACAGATCCCATCCCAGAACTTGTGGGTTGGAGATGAACCTACGTTGGGTAGTCACCTCTTACTGCCACCGTCTGATGTGTTCTATGATTCTATGGGCCAACTATCACTCAATAAGGAGCCAGAAGGGTTGCGAATATCGAATCACTCCAGGAGCTACAATAGCACCAGATATGACCAAAGTATGTCGCAGGATGGCCACTCCCCCGAACTGGGATATTTGCGACTGCAAACTTCCCATTGCCAGCGTCAACCATCAAACGCAGAACAGCAATCCGATGTCGTGCGGGAAACACCTATCAAAAGCCTGAAGAGACGGCTACCTTCAGTTATCGAAACCCCTGGCACAGGTCTAGTATACAACCAAGTATCTCAGGAAGCCGCCTCTAGCTGGGTCAGCGCGAAGTTCTTCGCGGCAGAAGTATCCAAACGGCGGAAGCTTGATCAGAAGGCGGAGTGATTACTTCTTCGACTAATCTACAGGGCGGCTAACGGGGATCTGAGTACAATGCCTGGGTGGAATATCCGGCACTTTCTCTCTGTGAAGTCGGCTTTATTTTTTCATTCAATCTGAAGCATCTGAAACACTGTCTAGTAAATGCCTGGCGAACTGGCTTCTTAAAGATAAAATTTATACCCAAGTCACAACTTTGAACTGCTTAATCTGTTCACCGTGCCTTTCACAGTACTGGTTGCTCGTCGAATCTTATGATCCGTTTTCAAGTTTCACTATTGCTGGCAGCCCCCTCCCCCAACAGACAGTACTGCTTTTTAATCCGCTAGAGATAATGAAATGATGCTGAGGTTGTGCAAGGGTACCTAATACGGAGAATCTAGTATTTTGCTTTGAAAAAATACTTGCTGCCCCATCGATTCTTGTACCAGCTCCTATAGGATTCTGCACTAAAATTTTGCATTGGAGAGCAAGTGAATAATGCATCGATAGCTAACAGGGATGAATCAATCCAGCAGGTAAGATGTGAAACGAGTTATTTCCTACATTACCTCTAATTTTAGTGTAGGTTAACATCAGGCCTCTTGTATAGAAGCCTTTTCTAATATTCGAAGTTTAAGCATAACATAATTTTGAAAAATTTATAAGCGCTCCAATAAGACATCGCAGCATCAGAGGTCTCAAGGCGCAGCCCCTTTTTTTACGGTGTATTGCCATTTCGTCCCACAGGAGCGGACTCGCCAGGAAGCCTCTATCAACATTGGGAAAGTTCTACGACGCAGATGGGACCTGGTTCCCAATCGGGTCTACGAATACGCAATATCAATGCTTAGAGCAAATTAAACCCGACTCTAGAGGAATGTCCCTCGGAGCCCAAACCCTTTGCCTTCTCTTCACCCTTTAAATATAATTACTTTTAGACCACTTCGTTATATTCTCTTCTTTAAGTTATCTCCTCCTACCTCATTTCAAACATCAGTTTTCCCGAAGTCATTTCCCTCTAAATTACCCTCTTAACTTCTCTCTTTCTTTGCCCTAGTACCCATCTCTAAATCCCGTCTCACCCTCCCTTCTGTTAGTTCCTCTTACATCCTTAAACACTTCCACTATTAAAATCCTTGAGACCAATTTACTCCGCAGATCTCCTTGGTCACCCACCCCCTAACTTAACCCTCTATTCATTCCCTTAAGCCTAATCTGCCTAATACGAAAACTTTTTAACGCTGTCGATTGTTGCGTTACGTAATGTACACTCGTTTTTCCTTGCCTTTGTAAATTGTACGAAAACTGTGATTTAAGTCCTGAAGGGAATCGGGGCTGCGAAAGTTCGGAATATAGGATTACTTTTGGCTATTCGCAGGGGATTGGTGATTGAAGGTAAAGAGATAACTGCTGGTGCAAGTTTTAATGGTTGCGTAGTGGTTATATACAGGACACGCCGAAATGTTTTCGCTTACGTGATATTTAGGTGAAGGTAGAGGGGATATATCGCTGCACCCTGCGTACTTCAATTAAAT
>ML994415.1:0-12457 GCA_010093945.1 Delitschia confertaspora ATCC 74209 | reverse complement strand
CGCTTTCACTCTATCTAGGGGCAAAAAGAGAAACTCTTCTAAAAATCTAAGCAAGTAGAATACTCTCCTATTCTCTTCTACATAATAGATTCTAGAAGAGAAGAGGGTAAACTACTAAAAGAGAACGGCCGAGGTTACTAGAAAGGGGAAATCTATTTAATTTAAAGCTAGGAGCATATCCTCTATGCTAGCGGAGGCAGATTTAATATGAAGAAACGTAGGATAATAGGAATATAGCAGGTTAGAGGTTGAAGTCAAAATCTTGGCGTCGTGGACCCATGCGACACGTGACCTACGTGGCTCAAGCTCCATCTCGGAATAACTTCAACACCTTGGACATCTCACTAGTCAACAACTTATTCCTCCACCTCTCTTTTCGGACTCAGTCCTCTCATATTCTGTTTTCTCCTCTTTTCTAATTGCAACGAAAATACTGCCAAAATGACTAGCACAATCGGCATCCCAATTAAGCTCCTCAATGAGGCTACCGTGCGTTTCACTTCTCCGCTGAGCTGCTTAAATGCTAATGGTTATGGTGATAGGGCCATATCGTCACGCTTGAGATCACTTCCGGCGAACTTTATCGCGGCAAGCTCCTCGAAGGTGCGCCTCCGTTACGTTGCGCAATTACATACAGTATCACTGACCATACCGTGCGAATGCAGCCGAGGACAACATGAACGTCCAGCTCAAGGATATCACCGTCACCGCCCGCGATGGCCGCGTGTCGCATCTCGAGCAGGTGTACATTCGGGGTTCCCACGTTCGCTACTTCATCGTTCCGGATATGTTGAGGTATATGCTGGATATGATCCTTCGCCGGTCTACAGGCGCTAACGGTTTTCTCTCCAGAAATGCGCCCATGTTCCGATCGCGCGGTACCCGGGGCAGAGGTGTCGGTCTCGCGCGCGGACGCGCTACGGTCAACAGGGCTCGCGGCCAGAGGGGTGGAAGATGATCGCAGCACACTGATTCGGACGTCACATGGATTTGAAAGCGTGGTTATGATTTCGACGAATGACTGGTACAGGTGGCTACGGGCTCATATGACTGTCCATCTGGTCGGCACAACTAGGTTATGACAGAAGGACTTCATTGTATCCAGCGGACTGGCTGCGCATCACACGTTTAGTGTTGAAGAAGATATGCAGCGCCGGGAGAAGTCACGGTTGAAATTACTGAGAGTCTAGGGTATGCAGAATGAAATGCAGAAATTGACTCTCCCATCTATTAGCTCAGCTTTTCATGACGTTGCGCGTTTGTTCTCCTTCATACGACTCGGATCGATTTTCGTCCCAGGCAGGTGGGGCCAAGCAAGACCTCCGAGCTCAACTCCGCAACCATCGACCCTCATTTCTTTCCACCAACATCATGTAAACACCACACACAGACCACCACTTTACCCTCAGCAGCATGGCAGAAATTCAGAGGCCGCGTCGTATCATGGCGCTAGGTGCGCCAGACTCAGGCGTCCTCAACTTACTTAAAGGTACACCACCTCTCCTCGCGCCGCTCCATCTTATCAGGAACTAACCCATCTCTCCCAGACCTCACTGGCTCCGCCCCAAACCTCACCACCGATTCCACAGCCGGTCTCTCCCATACGTATGCTATCTCGACCCGATATTACACCGCCACCATCCCTATCTGGATCGACGAGATCCCCTCCATACCCGATTGGCGTACCGAATTCCTCAAGCCTGAAGCCAAAGAAGTGATTTCAGTGCTCGGCGCCTGGGTCTACTGTTTTCGGAAACCAGTCACTACCGTACACCTTGAGTCTATAAAAGAGACATTAAAAGCTATCGCGGATGTCGTGGAGCGGCACTCTGGATACGGCGGTGATGCAGTATGTTTAGCTGTTGCCATGCCGCAAAGCACTACGCCATATATGGATTTGGGCCATGAGGATTGGGAGGGGATTTGCATGGAACATGGCTTCGAGTTTGTCGATGGGGAGGCGAAAGGGCGGAACGAGTTTGGGGAGCCAGTGGGCGTGGAGAGGATTGGGGAGGCGTTGAAGAGTCACGACTGGGAGGGTGGGGATGATGATGCTGGGTTCGATGAGGATGAATTTGGGGAGGGGCTTGAGGCGGAGGAGGAGGAGATGGGGATGGAGTTGTTTGGGTTGAAGAGTGCGTTGCATCAGGGTGATGAGGAGGGAGATGACGAGGAGGAGGGGGGGGACGAGGATGAGGCAAAGCAGGTGGAGGAGCTGGAGAATATGATGAGGAGGATGCAGGCTATTAAAGGTATGATATTTTATTTTTTGGTTGGAGAATATATACAGCTAACCGTCTGAACAGAAATGGGCGAAGGCATGCCAGAAGCCGAACGAAAGAGGTTCGCCGCAAAAGCAGTCAACGACTTAATGAAGACCTTATAAGTCAACACTCAATTCAATTCTTCTCAGTCCCGTTCTCCAAGGCATAACAAGAACGGGAATTCCCTCTCCTCTTCCGGTTTGCCCTTCTCTACCTCAACCTTCTTCTTCAATACGAACGCCGTCTCTACTCGCACGGTATTGAAGCCCACTCCATCAATAATTTCCTGCATCTCGCTCCTCTTAATCCCGTGCCGCTCGACTCCTGGTCTTTTATCTTCCGGATGGAATAGCACAGCGCCCTCGCCGAAGTCTTCAAAGTCTGTCAATGCTATCATCCCACCGGGCCTCAAGCACTGGTATAGCACCCTCAGGATACCCGGCATATCGGGGATATGATGGAGTGTTAGATGGCTCAGAATGAGATCGAATCGGTATGGCTGATTGTGGCCCGACTCTCCCCTTCGCGAAGCCAGAGCCGCAGCTGCTCCTTGGACATGCACGTCATCAGCGTTTTCAAGGAGAGTGTTTACAGCTGCGAGATTGGCAGAGGAAGGGTTGGGGAGATTGGCAATCTTGGAATTGAAGGCGTTAACCATGCCGTCGGAAGTGTCGACACCCACTAGAGAGCGGACGAGAGGGGCGATTTGGATGGAGAGAAGGCCGGTGCCGCATCCCAATTCTAGGACATCGAGATCTTGATATTCTGTTAATCTCGGGAATAAATTTGCTTGATATCGGAGTAGGCTACATACTTTTTGAGGTTCCATTTGAGAAAGCCGGGACAAGGCGCTTTATAGCCTCAAAGGCCTTGTTGCTGCTTTCAACGGTCGTTAGGTTTGTGTCCCATGATGCAGCTTCGGCATTGAAGCGCTCATTGTTTATTTCTTGTGCTGAAGCCATGGTGGGTGTGTGAGGTCTGAGGAATGATTGATGCCGAGCTCTCCAGTCCAATCCGTGAGGGGAGTTTAGTGGGAGGTGGGGTTGCGGGGTAGCTTCCGTTTGATACCGGACATCATGAGATTCAGCTTCAGAACATGATTCAAGGAACTATGTTGCTATCGCATTACCAGTGGTGCACCACATTAGATTTTGCTACTTCTTCACTCCCTGGAAAGTCGCCAGGTAAAAAGAATCTGGTTGCCCGTTCTGAACTGTGGATGCTGAGAGGTTAGCTAGCGCACTGCTAATAAGGATAACTCAAATTTTTTTTTACAGACATTCTCTGATGGTCCATCTTTCAAGTTCTCCATTATGTTACCCCAAATTCTATCAAGTATCTCTATGAACAGAAGAGTGCCATTGAACTTTGAGGTTACACATAGTTAGTAATCCAGCCGTTAACTACATTCATCCATAGTGTCCGTTTAAGCTTAAATCTATATTTAGTTACAAGGGGGTGCAGTTCCGAAGGTAATGTGCGACACAACTATTAGGCGCTCACTCGCTCCGCCTCAGTCACCTTTCTCTTGCCATCTCATCTCTCTTTCCCATTCTTCTTTTCCTTCTTCCATCAGTCACTCGTTTTTAAAAACTCCCGCGAAGAATAACAGCTATGATGGGCACGTTCAACCTCCTTTTCCTAGCCTTCACACTCTTCTTCCCAACATCCACCGCCCAATACCCACCAGGGCAATCCAGTTTCCCGGACAGCTTGGTAATATGGCAGACTACCAACCGCAGCGCCATCGTCAAGCTCCCTACCCCCTCCTACCCTCTCTGGATCATGGACAAGGCCCACGCACCCATTCTCCATAAGAATGCTGGACGCTACTACTGGCCCTTCAAAGACCCTAGCGCCGTCTTGCTCAACATCACTCTGGCCCACGACAACAAGACACTCCTGCTAAACCATCAACCTATCGTACCTCTCCTTAATTTCGACGCTCCTCCGATGATTGAGGCATACCAGGTCCCTGCAAACGCCACGGAGAAACAAATCCAAGGTCTAATCTCGCAAGGACTGTTGAACAGAGCATGGGAAGGCCTTACACTAAGCTTCCGATTTCTGGCGCTGGATTATGACCGTCTTATCTGGGGCAACCCCGAGACGCCAATGCTGTGGTGCACAGCTCCCCAGCTGGTCTTCCGTATCATGGGTATCGGCGCGCATGAACGAAATGATGTGCTCGATACACATAAGCAAGCGATTCTTAGAGTCAATCTTCGGAACGCGAATTCGAGGGGCTGTGAAGTCGTTGACTTGACAGATGTGGACTATCGGATTGATGAAATCATGGTGGAGGGCTTTGAGGAATATGACGGTCGGGAGGATTACGATGTAAAGGAGGAGCAGGGAAGGAACGAGTGCGGCATGTGGTCATGGAGGTGTCCGGATAGATTGTTGTGTATGGCGGGGGAGAAGCCTTATTACCGCTTCATTTGGCGGAACCGGTTCGACCGTTATGGGAGGATTGGGTCGTGGAGACACGCCATGTATATGAAGAAGGCTGTTCTGAAAGACATCATCGAGGACGCTGGGCCGGCTATGGCGCTATCTTTTGCCATTCTATTCACTTCGGTGATGTCTATTCTGGGTTTGATCAAAGTGGTGAGCATGGTTAGAGAGCGGCGTCTGAGGAATGCTAGAGTGTTCGCTGAAGATGATCGGCTTTTGGGAGAAAAAGGGGAGGAGGATTATGAGTTTGGAGAAACACCGTACGTGGATGAAGAGGAAGGCGCCCCCCCTGCTCTTCCACCAAGGCCGGTTGCGGTTAATCCGAAGGCACTGATTGATACGGAAGAGTAGAGTAAGAGAGCACTCAGTGGTTGATAGGGGAGAGCAGAGTATGAGAGCATTCAGTGGTTGATAGGGAAGAGCAGTGTATGGGAACCATCCATGGGTCGATATGGAAGAGTGAAGTACGAGAGCATTCAGTGATAGATATGGAAGAGTAGAATATGAGAGCATTCGCCCATTTGATATGGAAGAGTAGAGTACGAGAGCATTTAGTGATTGACATGGAAGAGCAGAGTATGAAAGCATTGGGAATTGCTTGGGATGTTAATGTACGGCTCTGGCATGCTTGGTTCGGGATATCTGGCGTCAATCCGCAACCATTTTGATAGCTGGATTATTTAACAATTTCTAGTAACACTTATCTTAACTCTAACAGTAATTTGTAATAATATACTACATCTTCCACTTTCTCGTTCCATTTCCGACTCGACCCTCATCGGCGTATCCGAGTGTGACTATGCACCGCCACCCTTACTATGGTCGCGGGAATTGGACCCTGGCCTGTCAGAAGGCGGCTCGAGACAGAAACCGCACGTGGGCGGATGACCTTTAGCACGAACCTGTGGGAGCTGACCTGGGACGTTATTCCAGGTACCTCGTGCTTCAACGAGCTGCCCAATGATGATAATGATGAGCTGAATTACAGTTGAGTAGTGAAGGAAGGCACGGCAAGCAGCTGCAAAAGGCAGTAAGAAAAAGTAGCTAGATAAGGCAGCTTATGAGCTCTCCCCTTGAGCTTGTTGCTTGTCTTGACACCTGCAGAAGAACCCCGCGCGACAAAATCCACCTGCATCGTGGGCGGTCGAGAGCCTCACCCACCACGACAAGCCTTCCTCTCCTGCCACAACTCAGTCCTAGTTTACATTTTCGCCTACATCCAGTCTCCCTATCAGCCCACTGTTACCAATTACCATGCAATATCGCTCCGGCAATCTTTGCAATTATCAATTTCTTTGACACAAAGCACACTCTCAATTGTGGGATAGGGCGTCGCGATTTAACCCGCCGCAAACCGAACCCTACCCTACAGCACATCATGTCGACGGTCGCGGGGAGTGTCTCCAACGCATCTCCGCCTCCACGAACCCAAGCCGGCCAGCAACACACGCGAACATATCAGGCTTGCATCCCTTGTCGGCGTCGTAAGGTCCGGTGCGACCTTGGTCCTGTCGATAACCCACACGACCCTCCTTGCGTTCGCTGTCGACGAGAAAGCAAGGAATGCTTTTTCTCGGCGACTCGTAGAAAGAGAAAGCCGCAGGACGGAGGTGAGGGCTTCGAGGACGGTGAGCTCTCCGACTATGAGATCCGGAACGGTCGAAAACGATTGAGGTCGCAGCCAGCAGATGGCACTCCTGTTCCTGTACGCCCCGAGCCTTTGCAGCTGCACCGCACCAACACCTCCTCGACTACGTATATATCCCAGCCTCTTACACCCGGTGGCTCGATCGGACGATATGAACCGCTACGTCGGCCCAATACCGCGGCGAACTCGCAGAACGATGAGGAGGAGGAGCAAAAGGTCAACAACGCTACGGCAGCCATGCTTCAGAACAAGGAGGTCTTCAGTGGACACGATGCGTTGAACCTCTTATTCGAGGCAGCTGGCCGAAATGGAGACATCCAGCATCACCGCACTGAAAGCTCGGGAAGCATGCACCGGCCTGCCATGGGTTCGGGGAGCACACCGGGCTCTCAACCGAACGTGATGAGCCCTCAGGCTCCACGGGACCCATATGGCCAATATCCTCAGCGGAGGAATAATGATCCTAGCCCGGCACCCAACATCAACAACCAACAGCAGCAGTACCAACAGCCATATAATCCGATTCCTGAACCGCCCAACGCAGCTGCTTACGATGAGGCAGTGAAAGCTTGGTCGAGATTCCGCTTTGTTCGTGCAGGATGGCTTACGGCCAAGGAGGCCATAAAGTATATCGACTACTTCTATACCTATCTGTCCCCGTTGACGCCCATCGTCGTTCCGGACTACCGCGATCATGCCAGCCATGCAAAGCTTCTCAAGGAAGAACCTATGCTTGTGATCACCCTGCTCACTATCACTTCACGGTTTGCGCGAATGGACGGCCCCGGTGCCTCTTCCCGTGCCTTTGCCATCCACGAAAAGTTCTGGAAGTACTTGCAAGGCATGATTGACCGTATGATTTGGGGACAGGAACAGTTTGGTGGTGGGTTCTGTGGTGCCGGGCAGCAACCTGGTTCAGATGTGAACCCGCTTTCTCGAAAGGGACTCCGGACGCTGGGAACTGTCGAAAGTCTCATGCTACTGACGGAGTGGCATCCGCGGTCGCTCCATTTCCCCCCAGGGGATAATGATGATGACGAGCTTGTGGTTCCTGAAGATGTATCCACTGACTCCGCGGCCAATCCGGAGCTTTTGAAAGGACTTGGTGGGCAGCGTATCGATAGCTGGCTGGAGCCCTGTTGGCGAAGTGACAGAATGTGGGTTGTATATAGCCAGTCTTTTTTGGACGTGATGCTAACCGTTCCGGACAGGTGCTGGATGCTCCTTGGAAATGCCATGGCTTTGGCTTTTGAGATAGGAGGTTCGTGATCCTCCTTGAGCGGTGCTTGACCCCTAAATGCTAAACCGTCCTAGTATTCGACGACACGAGCGAGATGGAGTTCGAAGAAGCAAATCAGCACCTCTCCCACGCAACTGTCAAAGCATACTTCCGTCGCAAGAACCATCTCAAGGACCTCCTGATCATCTACGTCATTCAGACCAGTGGCCGGTTGGGCTTGGCCTCTATGCTACCCAAGGTCCAACATGATCTCGGTCCGCGCAGGAACCCCAATGAATTGTACAGAGAACGCATAGCTCAGATCCGCCCACCGCCACCACAGATTGGTATTCGCCCGGACGGCCAGCGTCTTCCTTACGAGTCGGTGGCGACACAGAATCGACACGCTGTGCAGGACCTCGTGCTCGACTTTTGGCATCAAATTGCCCAGATCATGGAGCATGGCAATATCCGGTTATTTGCGAATCGTCGCCAGACTCGTGAACTGCTCCGATCGGGAGAATATGAGCGGATCTTGAAAGATTTCAACATACCCTTGACTCGTTGGAAGAGGGATTTCGATCAAGCGTCGCAGGGTAGGCCACTCATGACGGTGTTAAAACTCTTTTCTAATCTTCTTTAGTGCCCACTCAACTCCGTTATGTTCTTACCATTGAGTACGAATATACTCGAGTGTACCTTAATTCCCTAGCTCTGCAGGCGGTTGTTGATCGCTGCACTCATAATACGCCCACGCAAACCTACGTCCAGCCCAATGGCTCGTCCCATCCGTCACGTGACGGCGGTGCGATTCCTTTCAGCACTTTGACCAAATGGTACGGCAACGACCGCCACTACATCAAGGAAGTCATCGACGCCTCCCGTAATGTTCTCCGCATTGTAGTGGAGGGGCTTTACCCGGGCGACTACCTCAAGCACGCCCCTGTTCGTACTTTCTTCCGCATCGTCTCAGTTGCCATCATCCTCCTCAAGACCTTTGCTCTTGGCGCTACCGAAGAAGATGTCGCCACCTCGCTCGACCTCCTCGACCAATCTGTCCAAGCGCTCCGCACTTCGATCGTTGACGATGTCCATGTCGGCAACCGCTTCGCCGAGTTGGTCGAGACGCTGACTTACCGGATCCGACAGAACCTCGTCAGGATGGCGGCGAACGGCTCCAGTGGAATTTCCAGGGCTGCGAGTCGAAGTCCAAGCAGGACAGGCGCGAGGACACCGATGATGCCTCCACCTAACACTACGCAATCCCAGCATCACCAGGGTACAAATGCTCATTTGGCGCCGCCGTACCTGCAAACCTACGGCAACACGCCTGTTCCTGGAAGCCCAGCCATGGGCGCCAGCGCTTCTGGTCGCGCTACACCACTCTGGGGCATCTCCTCCGAAATTTACGACCCCAACTCCAACTCCATCACCCTTATGCCACCGCCCGGCTTCGGCCCCAACGGCTACAGCTTCATGGAAGCGTCTATAAACGGTAGTTCTTCCCAACAACAACAACAACAACAACAACAACAACAACAATATGGCGGTGGTACGACAACGCCTGGTGGGATGGGCCAGGGTCCTGGAGGACAGAGTCATACGCCGAGTAGTGCTGCGGAGGGGTATATGCAGGATTGGCTGGCGCTGCCGCTGGATCCGCTGCTGAGCCAGTATGGGGCGGATATTACGACGAGTGCGTTTGGGCCGGATGTTGCGGGGGTGGATATGTTGGATGTGCTGTTGAATAATATGGGGGGTGGGGCTTAGTTGGCTTCATCTTCTTGGTTTTTCATAGGGGAGAGCATGCGGGCTAGGTGGTGATGTGATGGTGGTGGTTGGCTCTGTGTTAGTGGACGGGCATATATAATGCGGTGCATACTTGGATGAAGATAGGGGTCGTTGATGGTGGATGGTCCTTTTGTGGTGGACAGTATTTTGGGTGAATGGACATATGGTGGTTATTGGTGGTATGGGAGTCAGCGAGGTCAGTGAGACCATCACTCGATTTCTCTTCTTCTCCCCGAAAGTCTCGACAACCCGGTTTCATATGGTTGACGATGTATACGATACCCACGGAGGATCAGTGCTGTTTACATTCGGGTTGCCAGCGAGCGAGCGGGCGAGCGGGCGGGTCAGCGAAGTGGACTATTTTGATTTTGCTCTTTTGCGATTCTGCTGTGATTGATGAGGGAAGGGGTTCATCTTCGGATACATATGACAGTTTGTAGAGCAAATTATTCACATGTACGGATTGGTTGGAATGGTTGGAACAGCTTAATTTCTAATACAACCCCCTCATAGACTACGTTCTTCTTTCTTCTTTTGAACACACTGTCCAGGCTGACACCCAATGCTAGGAGGTACCAGTGTTCATGATTATCTTCTCCAAACGCTGGAAGAAAAATGAATTATACACCATTTTCAGAGGCGTGATTATCCGATTAAGGGGCTTAAGAATCCGGAATAGCAAGAGTTTGAGTTTTGAGATAATTGATTTGGAGTCGGATACCGTAGGGGTCGCCGTCGTCTCTAGATTGTCCATGTCGAGTGGTGATCCTTGGCATGGTGTTTTAGGGGTTAAAAGATAACCCTCGCTGAGTTTCGATGCGCATAACCCTCACAGAACACGACTGCGTGACGCAAATTATATGAATTCTAGAAGTTTCTGCTTGCCATAGGCAGAAACATGATTCAGACCATATTGTTAAGGCCACTTGTTGCTTGAATGTTGAAACGGAGCTCTATGGTGATTAGCCGTAGGGAGCACTAGCGCGGCTTACGTAATTCCCGGCCTTCGCACCACGTAGCTTCATGGTGAACTTCACCTCCCGTCTATCTAACCCCCCTCCCCCTTCTTCATCCTCTCTTCGACTTCCCCAACCACTTCTTCTTCCCTCTTTCGATCTCTTTTTGTCTTCTTTTCGCCCATTGGCATCCGCCCATCATGAGCGGTCGTAAGTTCCCTCTCTCCAGGCAATTGGCGTTGCGCAAGCTGCGAGAACGTCAAAATCGCCTTAACAAGCCAAAACTGACTTCCCTCTTCCCAGTTCGGTTTCTTGACCTCGTCAAGCCCTTCGTCCCTCTCGTCCCCGAGATCCAGCTCCCTGAGAGCAAGGTTCCGTTCAACAACCGCCTAGTATGGACCGGTCTGACTCTCCTTGTCTTCCTGGTGATGAGCCAGATGCCGCTCTATGGAATCGTGTCCTCCGACACTTCGGATCCCCTATACTGGCTGCGTATGATGATGGCAAGTAACAGAGGTACATTGATGGAATTGGGTATTACGCCAATTATCTCCTCTGGCATGGTGTTCCAGCTCCTCGCTGGAACCCACTTGATCGATGTTAACTTGGACTTGAAGTCGGACCGTGAGCTCTATCAGACTGCGCAGAAACTTCTCGCTATCCTCCTGTCTTTCGGTCAGGCTGTTGTCTATGTTATCTCTGGTCTTTATGGTCAGCCATCCGACCTTGGCGCTGGTATCTGTGTCCTCCTTGTCATTCAGCTCATCATTGCTGGATTGATTGTCATCCTCTTGGACGAGCTTCTCCAGAAGGGATACGGTCTTGGAAGCGGTATCTCGCTCTTCATTGCGACCAACATCTGCGAGTCTATCATGTGGAAGGCCTTCTCCCCAACCACCATCAACACCGGCCGTGGTCCTGAATTCGAGGGTGCCATCATTGCTCTCGTGCATCTCCTCTTTACCTGGCCCAACAAGACCATTGCCCTCAAGGAAGCTTTCTACCGCCAGAACCTCCCCAATGTCATGAATCTCTTAGCCACTGTCATTGTCTTCGGCGCTGTCATCTACCTCCAGGGCTTCCGTGTCGAGATTCCCGTCAAGTCTGCCCGCCAGCGTGGTGTCCGTGGCTCGTACCCCGTCCGTCTCTTCTACACCTCCAACATGCCAATTATGCTGCAATCTGCGTTGTCCTCGAACGTTTTCCTGATCAGCCAGATGCTGTACTCCCGCTTCTCTGATAACCTTCTTGTCCGCCTCCTCGGTGTCTGGGAGCCTCGTGAGGGATCTGCTCAGCTCTTCGCCACCTCTGGCATTGCTTATTACATGTATGTTGACCAGCTGCAGGGCCAATTGTTCAATTGCTAATTCGTATTCTAGGTCCCCCCCTCTCAGCATTACCGAAGCTCTCGCCGACCCTCTTAAGACGGCCGTCTTCATCGTCTACATGCTTGTCGCCTGTGCCGTCTTCTCCAAGACCTGGATCGAAGTCTCCGGCTCCTCTCCCCGCGACGTCGCCAAGCAGCTCAAGGAACAGGGTTTGGTCATGGCCGGCCACCGTGAGGAGTCCATGTATAAGGAGCTCAAGCGTGTCATCCCTACTGCTGCGGCTTTCGGTGGTGCTTGCATTGGCGCTTTGTCTGTTGGCTCTGACCTCCTTGGCGCTCTGGGCTCTGGAACGGGTATCCTTTTGGCGGTCACGATTATCTATGGATACTTTGAGATTGCGGCTAAGGAGGGGGATATGGCGGGCTTGAAGGGTATGGTTATGGGATAAATCATTATGTCTAGATATGATTGGCGATGTTTGTGGCTGCGTTCTTGGCGAGGTCTTTCCGTTGAATTTTGAGAAGGGGGATTGAGTTGCGGGGAACGGAGATTCGTCGAACTGTATACTATTTTCTACTTGAGGTTTGCCTGGGGGAATATCAAAAGCAGGTTCATTCCGTTCTAGACCGTCTTGCTTGATATATGCTAATCTCTTCGCCTTGGCCTGTCCCTGTGGTATGTGATGCGTTTGTACGTTTCGAGGCATACCCCTAAGAATAAGGTCCCGTTTTAGGTGTCCATATATTTTTACTACCGTCTAGAGATACTGTTGCACAGTTTCTCTATCTCTTTTC
>ML994414.1:0-12716 GCA_010093945.1 Delitschia confertaspora ATCC 74209 | reverse complement strand
AAAAAAAAAAAAAAAAAAAAAAAAAAAGGAAGGCACGTGGCTTTATTTACTGGATTCTGGTATGTTTACATGCAGTGCTCCCCGAGCTACTGGGTTTGCTTGGGTTTGCTTTCAGGCAGGTGGGCAAGTAATCCGGGGCAACGCCTTGCTTCGGCTTAACTGGCATGTTGACGTGATTGGCACCAGCTAATCCATGGATGGGCATGGGGGGCTACCGCCTATATTAATGATGATCAAATAATATGTGGAATGTCGTGAATGCTCAATATCCCCCGGCAGTTAGAAGGCTGCATCTACCATTATGACATTTAAAGGACCTTGAAAGGCTTATGCACCACCGCTAACAATAGAGGAATCCTGCAACGTCATTCCCCCCAGAATATTTATCAGCTGTTCATCATAATCCGGCTGAACATCCCTCCCGTCGTTGTCCAAACTACCCAGATAATTCGTGATGTCCCGACCATCAAACTCTCTCTTCTCGAACCCATTTCCCATAAATGCAAATATGTTCGAATCCCAATAGTCGATCTCGAAGTCTTCATACCGTGGTACCTTCATCATCTCTAGGAAATGCAGTCGAGAGCCAGGCCAAATAGCTGCTTGGCCGTCTGTGCGGCCCTGCTTGAACCAGCTACGACATGGCGATGTCCATGCGGTTCGTTGGAGAAAGAGGTCGGAGTGGTGCCGGAACTGTGTTGCTACTGACATGTGGGGGCGGAAGGATTTGATGTTTTCAACTTGCGCTTTGGTTATAACAGCAAACATGTATTTGGTCCATTGTTCAATAAGCGGCATGAATGACCCGTGGCCGAGAGGCCCGCTATATTAGTTCCAATCAGCAACGTATAAACGCGGAATGGAAATAAGATGGGGTCTCACTATGGTCCGCAAAAGCTGAAGTAGTTAGGAAACGTTGGGACGCCAATGCTGAGGTAAGATGTCACCCCATGCGGTTCTCCCCATAGATCCTTTAGATCCTTCCCATTGGCAATGAACGGAAATCGGGGCAGCCAGGATGTATCGAAGCCTGTGGCACAGATGATTACGTCCACGTCGTGGGAGGTCCCTTCGTGGTCAATGAAGCCAGATCCAATAATACGGCGGATGGGGTCGGTAAAGATGGTGGCATTGGATGCAGTCAGTGCCTCCAGGTATCCTGGCGCTGGAGTGGGCCTCCGACAACCTGGATTGAAATTCTTGGGGATGATTCTGTCAATTAGTCTTGGGTCGTTGCCGAGTTTGGTCTTCATCTCGTTGAACGCATATTCTCTTGCTATCCTGGCTTCCTCACTGCCTTTGATGATGAACTTGAAGCGTTGATTCAACTCATTTTCGATCTGTTTGCGGTATTCCAGGTATTTCTTTGGATTGTCCTTCAGATACTGAATCTGCTGATCGCTATCTATATCACGAGTAAGAAGTCTGTAACGACCATTTCCAGGACACTTGCATTTGAAATTTGCTCCCTTCTTCGCTGCCCACCTTTGAGCGAACCCAGTTGTGATCCAAATAGGCGACCGAATCCAGTGATACAACTTTTCGACTTTCTGCTGTATGGAGGCCACTATTTGAACGCCACTGCTGCCAGCTCCAATAACAGCAACTCTTTTCCCAGACAAGTCATATCCCTCTTCGTAATTAGCTGAGTGCATCAACTTGCCTTTGAAATCATGCAATCCAGATATATCCGGCCATTTCCAGTTGTTCAGGACACCGCCAGCGTTGATGAAGAATTCGGCACTATCTTCAATGACGGTATTGTTCTCGAGGTCGCGGATCTGAAGCCGCCACAGGCCCGCATCATCGTCCCATTCTGCTCTCTCAACCCGATGTCGTAGCTTGACGTACTTGGAGATGAAGTCGTTTTCTCTTTCAATCGATTTTAGGTACTCCCAAATTTCAGGGGCGTAGCTGTAATAATGACTCCAGAGCTTTATCTTCCATGAAAACTGGTAGTTAACAGAGGGGATATCACATGCACAGCCTACATTCATCTAGTCAGGGTCACCCCAGAGAGACAAAGGTTTCTAACCTGGATATCGGTTTTCGAGCCACGTCCCTCCCACGTCGCTGTTCTTCTCGTAGCATACAATGTCCATGTTCTCCATCTCTTCTTCTGCCTGTTTAAAGAAGTTCAGAGCAGCAGCTCCAGCACCCATCAACATAACCTTGATCATTTTCTTTGTGCCCATGGGCCGCTCACGGATGCTGTAGCCAAATTGATCCTTGTCCAGGGCTGGTTGATCTGAGAGCTTGACATTCTCCTCCGCTGCGTCATCAATGTTTGCATACAATGAGCTTGAGTTTGATTGTATCACCATGTTGTAAAGAGACCCAGAAGAGGAACAAATATGATACTGAGTGAACAGAAAATAATTGAATATCGTATATAAAAGCGGGAAAGAGGTGAAGAGACTAATTTATTAAAGGACAAGGAAACGAACGACAAACCTCGGGATTCCAAATCATACAGGAGACAGAGATCCAGTAGACTCAGCATTATTTATGGTGGTTATCTAGATGATGCGGGGTATGCTCGACATTTCAGGACTGCCGCTTGGAGTAGTACCGAAGAACAACCCGGGAAGTGAATGTGAAACTTTTATTTCCAGCACTGCGGGCCTGTATAAGCCTTGCCGCAGCCAGACTAGAGATAGTGAAAAGTGTACAGTGTTATGGACGATAGGGCTGAGAATACATTTTGTCCTAGTGTGGCCGATATATGTAGCACCGCCACGGGGAGGCGGGAATCAGATGACGCAAGGCAGGCTATTCACAAATGTTCAGTGTCAGAAAGGCTCAAGTCTTGCGCCTCGTGTGCCATTCACAGCCTTGTATTATCAAGTAGCAGAGTTCTGAATGACTTAGATAAGTGGTGCATGCGTGTAAGCGTGAGTGTGAGTGTTTAGCGAAGGTGGTGCTGTTGCATCTTCCGAAGCCCAACCCGAGCCCCAGCTCTCCAAGGCTCATGGCTTGGCGACGAGACATCCGACGCTTTGCTGGTGCCATTCACTTTTGAGAAGAACTGCATCGAACTGCATCTCAACCTTCAGCCCTGTAACGCGAACATATCTCCTTCAGCACTCTGGCAAAGTTTGAACTATCCTCATCAGCCATATCGCGTCATCGACCTCGACCGTTCGCCCACTCCCCCACCGGACTATCACGAGTGCTATCCAGGGTCCATTGGCAGCGCCGGCAGCCGCCTCCACACAAACCCTGCGCTGAGACAACGAACCGGTGCACGCACTCTCTCTCTCTCTCAATCACCACCGACTCTGACGAGGCAGAGACCAAGGCACATGAGGACATTGGGCCCAGCTGAAAGAGGCTCTTCGCACCGCATGCAACCATCGAGAATACCCCTCGTGAATGACGACACCCTGAGCTCCTCCCCTTTCACAGGCTCGGGCGCTTGAAGCGCATTTCTCGGGAAGACACAATGTCTTACTATGGAAACGGCCATAATTACTACAATCCCGATATACCTCACTCAAGTTCAGGTGCGCCTTCGCAATACCACGACGCATACGATAGCCGGGACAATACCAATGGCGGAAATCCAAGCTACGGCTATCCGAGTACAATGAGCGCTGGAGCGAGACGGAATAGTGTTGCTGCGCGTCAGCAAGATGAGTTGTTCATTGGAACTCAAGGCGGTGCTATGGGTGCAGTTGCTCCAGCGTCACCAGGAATGGGCAGCTACGGCGGGTATCCACCATATCAAACCCAGGCTCAGCAGCAATACAATCCTCAGCATTACTCTCCCACAGTTGTAGCGCAACCAAACCCTCAAGCTTTCGGAGGTGTGAACAGGACGTATGCCTCCGGATCACACCAGCCTTACAACCCCGCTCTTTACGCTCAGAGTGATTTGAGCAGACAGAATACCGTGAGCCATCCATATGGCTTTTCTCCTACCTCTCCGACGAGTTCTAGCTATCCTACGCCGCCTCAGCAGCCTTATCAATCGCCTCAGTTACAGCAGACGTCACAGTTCGGGAGGATCGCGTCAGCGCATCAGAACGCCTACCCCAATAGGTCAGCTTACCCAGCTCCGGCACCCCCGCCGGGTTCCATTCCGCCAGCGAGTACCCAGTCCTCTTCGGAAGGATGGGGGCAACATCCTACAGAAGCGCCATATACAGGAAACCCGTACCCTTATCACCGCACTTCAGATGCTTCCCTTGCCCCATTACCCTCTCCACCCGCTTTTGAAGGACAACACGGTTCCGAAAGCGGAATAGAGCGATATCCGTCTTCAGCAAGTCACCAATCTAACCCCTTCCCCCCCACCCCTCAGCCGCCTCCGCACAGGTCGGATACGGTAGGAAGCCGGCCTCTTCCTCCTCCTCCACCGCCGCACGAGTCGGACAGCGACAATTACTTTCCGCAACAGAATGGCGAATATAATCAGGATGAGCTGTTTGACCAGGTTGAAAATGCGTTCAACGCTGCTGGGGGAGGTGGTGGGTATCTTCCAAGTATTCAGGAGCCTTTAAACGGCAGTGGGTATTACAACGCGGCAGATCCACACGGGCCTAGGAATGGCTCCAGAATGAACGGAGACCTTTTGGCTCCGTATCCAGTTGAAGATCATTATAATACCAGTGATGAAAGCGACATGGAAGCGGCCGCGGGCCTAGCAGCGCTTCAAATGGCTGAGGCACAGGAAGAGGCTGATGAAGCCAGAAGAAGGAGCGGCGGGGCCGCCTTGTTCAGCTCATATTCTTCACTGCAGCCCGCCGAACTGCAAACTGGCGCCCATCAGGCTGAAGAGAGTGCTAATGACAGCGACTACGTCGCTCCTGTGGATATAGCCCTGTATGGCACCACGTTTGATCCCCATTTTTCATATGGAGATCAGTTAGCTGCTGGAGCAGGTGGTTACGAAAATCAGATGCATCCGGTGGCCACATCAAGTTCTCAACGGCATTCTGAGGCTGCAAGTGAGGATTCATATGCGATACCTTCCTTATCCTCAAATGCAAGAGTCGACACTTTCGGGACCGGTGGTTTAGAGGAACCAGGCACACGGCGTCGAAGTTACGATGAAGGTGACGAAATCACTCTTATAAATACTCAGTCAACTGTTCCTGGAGAGCCTCCAGACATGTTCTATCACCCACCAATGAATACAAACCGACCCTTACCTCCGCCTCCTGTTAGTGGGCACAGTCGGGGGTACAACCAAAGCTCTAGTTCTGCGGGGTCTTACGATGCATGGCGACAGTCACACTCTTCTCGTGGGTCGTACCCCGTCGCTCCAGATGCAGTCCAATATCAAGCTTCAACTGGTACATATGTACCGCGGTCAACCTCGTTTGTGCAGCATAGCAATACTCCTCAGGCAGTTCCTCTTCCGCGATCAAAGACGGATGCCGAACAGCACAGGGGCCGCCCGATGCGGAACACCATATATGGCAGTGTTGATAGCGATGCCACTACATTGACACCTAGCAATGCCAGCGCCGTTGCTATTGACCTTCCCACGATACCAGCAGGAAAGCGGTTCAATCCTGCCAAGCTTACTGCCAGGGACTTCGACAAGTGTCGCGAACCTTGGGCTTTAAGCTCAATAATCGCCTGGTTAAAGGAGATGGCTGAAGGAGAAGCTGATCTAAAAGAACACCCTATTATTGATGGCTTAGTCGCTCTTTTTACTCACAAGGTACCTACGATGAACATCGCTGATGCCGAAACATTGAGTAATCGAGTGGTGGAAGAGATGTACAGTGCGGGAACGCTGGTACACGAAGAAGAGTGGTTGAAGTTTACGCCGGAGACCAGGACTGGCGTACTCTTCCAGTTAACTGGAGCAGGGTGCTATGCGCCCCAGCTACACAATCACTCCACTGCGGGCCGATGTTATTCTCACCACTGTCAGCGGACGCTCAAGAAAGTCGACCTCCAAGCGCAATCTGCGGCCCAAAAATCTGACGACTGGCAAACATTCTATAAGGTGAAGAAAGAAGACGTCGAAGGGATCGACAAGAAGGAAGTGGAACGCCAAAATATCCTGCATGAGATTGTCCAGGGCGAGGACAAATACATGGAGAGCCTGGATGTTCTACGCATTCTTTATCGGGATCGGCTTCTCGCTGCTCAACCACCGGTGATACCTCCTAAAAAACTCGATAAATTCATACAGGATGTCTTCGGCAAGATAGACGCAGTAAAGAAGGCGAACGAGGATCATTTACTCCCGCAGATGAAGTATCGGCAGCAAGAACAAGGCCCATGGGTAGTTGGCTTCAGCGACATTTTCCGAGAGTGGGTCAGAAAAGCCAAGCAAGCATACATTGACTATGCAGCAGCTTTCCCAAACGCAAGCTTCCTTGTTCGGCAGGAAGCAGACAAGAATATGCTTTTCCGCACGTTCCTTGATGAGACTCGGGGTCACCGGCTTTCGAACAAATTGAGCTGGGACAACTATCTCAAGGCCCCTATTACCAGATTGCAGCATTATGGCCTCCTTTTGGGCACTGTTTTGAAAAGATCGACCGTGGATAACGAAGAGAAGCGTAATCTCCAAATAGCTATGGAGGAGATCAAGGCTGTTACATTGGAATGTGACAACCGTGTTGCTGAAATGTCACGCAAGGTGGATCTGACCGACCTTCAGGCCAAGTTGATCCTTCGGCCAGGCATGGAACGGGCAGAGCTCAACCTTGACCATCTTGGCCGTAAACTTATCTTCAAAGGCGACCTGCAGCGGATGGGAGGGAATCGGTTCACGTGGCTGGAGACACATGCACTCCTTTTCGATCACTTCCTGGTGTTAGCCAAAACTGTCTCTTCCAAAGAAACGGCCGGAATCACCAAACCCGAGAAGTATGACGTGTCTCGGCCAGTAAGTTCTTACCCTCCTTTGATGGAATTTATGCTTATCTGATGTTAGCCTATACCCATGCAACTTCTTGTCCTTGAAAGTGAAGACGATGATCCCGTTGTTCGATCATCCGTTAAGGGTATTGCCGCGGTGACGACTGTAACTGGACAAGCGGGCAGTCAGTCGCGATTGGGGCTGGGTCGGTCGGCTGCTCCAAGTCCAAATCCAGGAGCTCTTGCCCACACAAATACTTCCAACTCCATAGGATCCGCTAATACCGGATCTTCTGGTAGGACTCTGGTCACTGCCACTTCATTGGACGTTGCGAAAGACGAGAAGATCATGTATCCCTTCCGAATAAAACACTTGGGAGTGGCGACGTATACTTTATATGCGCCGTCAGCTCAGAACCGCGCTGAATGGTGTGATAAGCTTATCATCGCGAAGACACAACACGCCGCGGGATTGTTTGCTCAGAATGCTGAGCCTTTCCGTCTAAAAGTCATAGCTGACGCCGCTTTTGCATATGAAACTGCAATGCCTCAGCAAAGGACCATAAGGATCAAAGGCACGCCTCTTGATCGATCTATTGAAGAAGTTGACAAACTTTTCGCAAACTCAGGTCGTCCAGTTCCAATCTGCCGCGCAAGGGTCAATTGCGCAACAGCTTTCCACTACCCGTATGGGAAGCCTATGGTTGCGGTTGGAACAGATATTGGCGTGTACATATCTGAATATGGCAACCCGCGTGGCTGGCAAAAGGTAACCACGCTCTTTCGCTGTCATTCAAATTTCGATGCTAATTTAGCACAGGCCATTTCAATAGCCAGAGTCACTCAGATCGCCGTTTTGGAAGAGTTCAATATCATGCTGCTTATCTGCGATAAATCTCTAATAGCATACCAGCTGGACGCAATCTGTCTCGGTGGCTCCGCTCCGACCAAGGACTCCACCAGAGGAGCGCCGCAAAAGCTGTCAGGTACACGTGACGTAGGCTTCTTTGCAACAGGGAAGATGAAGGACAGGACTCTCGTATTCTACAAGAAACGCGAGGTTGGAGAATCGAGATTTACAGTACGCCCCGTATCCTCTAATCCTTTGTCTCAGCCTAACATCTAAATAGGTCCTCGAACCTGTTTATCAAAAATCCACCGAAAAGAAATCTCGCATCTGGAAAGCACGCACAGAGTTCTTCCGCGAATACGACAAATTTTACATCCCCGGCGACTCTTTCGGTATCAACCTTTTCCACAGCTCCCTCGCTGTCTCCACCACAAAGGGCTTCGAAGTCCTCACCCTCGAAAAGAAACAAGCCTGGTCCGTCCCAGACCTCAAACAACCCGCCGTCGCCGGCATCGCCTCGCGCCTGCAATCCCAAACCCCCCTCTCCATGTTCCGCCTCTCGGACCAAGAGTTTCTGCTCTGCTACACGGAGTGCGCTGTCTACGTCAACAAGCATGGCGATATTAGTAGGAGTGTGGTGATGGAGTATGTCGGGAAGGCAAATAGTGCGGCGATGTATGGGCCGTATGTTTTGCTGTTTGATCCGGATTTCGTGGAGATCCGGAATGCGCAAAATGGACGGTTGAGGCAGGTTATTAGTGGCAGGGATGTGAAGTGTCTTGATGATGGGCTGAGTGGTGGAAGTGCGGGGTTTAGGACGATTAAATTGGGGTTGCAGCATCCGGCGCAAGAGAGATGTCAGATTATTGTGGAGCTGTTGCTTAATGAGGGGCAGAAAGAGTAAAGAGGTGTAATGAAGGCTGGTAAATGGAGTTGATATGTGGGTGAGTGAAGTAGGGATATGAAATTCTTTTTGATAAGGACTGTTATGATACCTATGGCTTGGGTATTGACGAACTCACGATCGTGTTCGGCGGGAGTGGGATTTAGGGGGGTTTCAGTTAAGCGACTGACGGTACTGTTGCTTCTTCTTCTTCTTCTTCTTCTTCTTCTTCTTCTTCTTGATTAGCTGTATCTTATTTTCTTTGAACTCTTTACTTGCATGAAAGCGGTATTTAGGAATGAAAGTGAGCCTGGGGACCCTGTTGAGCCCTCTAATATACATGTCCCCTTTCCTACCATATTTTCAACTTAAAGGCTAATTCCTGTACACCTACTGCTAGATACCGGGATTTATATATTATTCGGAACTATCTTTCCTTAGACCTCTATCCTACTTCGTACCTCACAGTAGAAGCTAGGTCCTCTCTTTATTACGCCTTGGGAGTTAGTCTGGGGTGTGTTCCTCTCTTCCTAGTTTCTCGTAATTCCTTATTACCGTTCTAATAGGACTCGTTTCTCTCAATTCCTTTTCTTAGAACCCGTTATAGTGTTTTTCTCAAAATCTCCTTTTTATATCGAAGTGAGGTATATTCCATTATCATTTTATCGATAGAGCTGATTTTCTTTCTGTTGAACTTTGTATCTAGAATTAGAATACATACGTTTACTTTACTTTAGATAGAGATTCAAAGTTCTCGAAGCCTTTCTCGTATTTAAAAAGGAGTTTATTAGCAGGAGACGGAGAGCTCGATTTTCTTTTCAGTTTTGCTGATAAGCCTGAGTCACCGGCTTAAATCGGGGTGGATCCACAAATCCAGTTGATTCACATAAGCTGAATCAGCTTGATTCATACATTAATTAATATCTAGCACTCTCCACAGATATCAATACAACTATTCCGCGGTACCTACATCTCGCTAATCTCTGACAAATCAATATTAATGAGATGTGCATTCCTACCGAGCTCTCGAGAAAGATGAGATTCCAGGACATTTTATAGAGATACGTTGGAAAGAGGTTGACTAGTTGTGACCGACCAAGAGAGCTTTTGCCACGATTTGTTGCGCTTTGAATATCTCCTGCTTATAAGCGGATTGTTGCGCATTTTGGTGTTGAAATAGGAGAGGAGCAAATGATGTTAAAGCCTTAATTATCAGGCATAAACACGACATGGTTCGTGCACTGAACTGGAGCCCCTCCAAAAATTATTTTGCAATTTTGACGCTAAAAGCATTCACCCAACACAGCCCACCAAGCCTCTTGTTTGCGCCCCGCACTTGCATGGGAATTTGACTCACGCCTCTGCATGCCTCATCTTCCCACTCACTCTTCCAGGCATCTTTTCACTTCTCTCCTATCCTCTTTTGCGAGACCGCAGGCGACTCGTGCACCTCTTTCTTTGACTCAAAACACAGCCATCAGAAGCGCGTCTATAAGACCCCCCCCCTCCGCTTTCAATTGCTCGCTCTTCTCCACCCAAGCAAAACCCTCGAACTTCAGGATGTCTACCGTTGAAGCTATCGACGCCTCGCCCATTTCCATGGACGAGCTTACAAGCAAGCTTAAGGGGTTTGGTCTCGAGACCGTGCCCCAGCAACCCAATACCTATCCGACCCTCAATCCTTTCGACATCTACCGGTCGCATATTACAGAGCTGTTGGCGCAGACTACGGGATTGGATCCGAAAATCATATATCCTACGCTTCAGTGGACGGCAAAGTTGGATGCGGGAGATTTGCAGTTGGCGGTTCCGGCGCTGAGGCAGAAGGGGAAGGATCCGAAGGCGTATGCTGAGGAGATTGGAAAGAAGGTATGACATTCAAGTACGATCTGCCAGTCTGTTCAATCCTAATATTATTGATTCACAGTTCCCTGAATCCCCACTCGTCGGCCCTCCTATGGTCAACGGTCCCTTCATCGGCTTCTTCTTCAAGCCCGATGCCCTCACCTCCCTCGTCATCCCCATGATCCTCACGTCCGGTCCCTCATTCGGTTTCAATCCCAATCTCGGTCTCCGCGATCCCTCGAACCCGAAAGCTGGCCGCAAGAAGATGATTGTGGAATTCAGCTCCCCAAATATCGCCAAGCCTTTCCACGCCGGTCATTTGCGCAGTACCATCATTGGAGGCTTCCTGGCAAACTTATATGAGGGTGCGGGCTGGGATGTTACCCGGATGAACTATCTGGGAGACTGGGGCAAGCAATATGGTGTCTTGGCTGTTGGATTTGACAAGTTTGGATCGGAGGAAGAGCTATTGAAGAACCCTATTGGTCATTTGTACGATGTGTACGTCAAGATTAGCAAGATCTCCCATGACGAGGGCGAAGAGATGAAGGCGCTTAAGGAGCAAATCACCCAGGCCAAGGAGAAGGGTGAGGATTCCGCTGAATTGGAAGCCAAGCTCAAGAAAATTCAAGATGAGGGCGTGGACGAGCAGGCCCGGAAGTACTTCAAGCGCATGGTCGATGGTGACCCTGAGGCACTCGGTGTCTGGAAGCGCTTCCGTGAATTGTCCATTGAAAAGTACAAAAAAACGTACGCTCGCCTGAACATCAAATACGACGAGTACAGTGGCGAGAGCCAAGTCAAGGACGAGAGCATGGATGCCGCTGCTAAGATGTTGGAGGAGTCTGGTGTGTCTGAGAAGTCCGAAGGTGCCGTTATTGTCGATTTGACCAAGTACAACGCGAAGAAACTCGGTAAAGCGCTCGTTAAGAAGAAGGACGGAACCAGTCTGTATCTTACCCGTGATATCGGTGCCGCTGCTGAGCGTTTTGAGAAGTACCATTTCGACAAGATGATCTACGTTGTGGCTTCGCAACAGGATTTGCATCTTGCCCAGCTCTTCAAGATTATGGAGGTTATGGGCCGGAAGGATATCTCGGACCGCTGCCAGCATATCAACTTTGGTATGGTGCTGGGAATGAGCACAAGGAAGGGCACGGCGAAGTTCTTGGACGATATTCTGGAAGAAGTGGGTGACAAGATGCACGAAGTTATGAGGAAGAATGACGATAAGTACCAGCAGATTGAGGATCCGGTGAAGACTGCTGATACTTTGGGTATTTCTGCCGTTATGGTGCAGGATATGAAGGGCAAGAGGTACGTCACATTCGCACTTTAACCCATCTCGATGCTGTAGACGCACCACTAACAACCACATAGGATAAACAACTACTCCTTCGACATGGACCGCATGTGCTCCTTCGAAGGCGACACCGGTCCCTACCTCCAATACGCCCACGCCCGCCTCTGCTCCATCCAACGCAAAGCCCGCGCCGCCAACCCCGACCTCCCCGCCACGACATCCGACCTTCTCGCCGCGGCCGACTTTTCCCTCCTTAAAGAAACCCACGCTCATGACCTCGTGCGCCAGTTGGCCTCTTGGCCCGACGTCTTTATCAATACCGTGAAGACGCAGGAACCGGCAACTGTGCTGACTTATTTGTTTAAGATGGCGCATGCGTTGAGTTCGAGTTATGATGTGCTCCAGGTTATTGGGAGTGAGAGAGAATTGATGGTGAGTAGGTTGGCGCTTTATGGGGCGGCGCTGCAGGTGCTGGGGAATGGAATGAGGTTGTTGGGGTTGAATCCTGTGGAAAGGATGTAAGCGGTTTGCCCTACGTTTTCTTCGTAACAAGGCCGAATCTACTGCGTGTGAGTTGAGAAAGTAGATATTGCCAGCGCGATTCCGTGGATTACCGTATAGCAGGACTTTGGCTCAAATTCCTATGTGTATAAGACATTATTGGCCCACAGGATAAACTTAGTGGATGGGCGATAAGTCCGGATTAGATGCCCGATTGCATGGTGAACCAGGTTTTTGTTTCTCAGCTATGTACCTTTAGATATCCAGTTCAATTCAGAACTTAAAAGTTTCTTCATTGCCATCGTTACTGAAGTCATGCCACTCTCTAGTTCTTGAATAGTTCCTAGACTTAACGACTATAACCACTACTACAGGATATTTATATATTCCTTTACATCTTTTTCATCCATCACCTCGATCAGTTTAGCGCGTTGATTGATCTTTTACCCAAATTCTTATTAGGGCAGTATGCAGCTCATGGACGGTAATAAGTTTAGTGCGACTAC
>ML994413.1:0-12756 GCA_010093945.1 Delitschia confertaspora ATCC 74209 | reverse complement strand
CCCAGACTTAGAGGTGAAGCTTTCTTGATACCTCTGGCCTTATAGCGCTTTATGATATAGAAAAGCTAGATGATTTCCTTAAAACCAGTTGAAATATACTTGGGCTCCTTTAACGCTATCTCCTCTATGAATACTAGATGGGCCTCTTTTATGGTCTCGAGATGGCCTATGTCCCACAACTTTGTTGAGAGAATGTTGGATCGCCGAAGCACGGATTTCTGAAGCTCTAACTCCCAATTGAATCCAATATTTTTATGGTATACTCACCGCTCTCTGCCTTCCCAATCTGTGTACTCCTCCGCTAGTTTATCTGAATCTTCACTATTCTTATTGACCACTTCCAACTTTACGTAACCATCTGGACCGAGCACACCTCAGCAGAAGTTTCGAGACGGTGCTCCGCGATGCGAGAAGCTTGAAGTTAGAATAAAGAAGTCCAACTCCATCGGAGAGAGCCAGACGCCGGGATCCGGCACCACTTTTTCGCCTTGCGTCCTGCATACTATGCCGAATCGGTTAATGGCACACGGCACGATTTTGTTGTTTGTGGGGCTATTTCAACCCCGCAACGCCCCCGGAGTCTGGGAAAAATACTTCATCTTCAATCGTAGATTTATGGGATAGAACAGTCTGATTTGAAGGTTCGGCGAAGGGTGTCGTTGCTGTTGAGAAATCTCGTTCGTTTTTGCTGCATACCTCACTATTACCTTTGTCTGTCGCTTCAGGATCTCCAAAAAAAAAGTTTTGAAACCGTCAGCTTTAACTTCGTCGAATGACCCACGAACCCAAAGGCAGCAAGCCAGGACTAATTCTCGAACGAACACATTCCAATACCCTTCGAAAGACCAATACCATCCCTTCTGTGGAATTCACTATTCCACCATCGGACTCACTTGACCAGTCGAAAGGATGCCATTCACACCAAATTCGAAGCAACGGTGCCCAGGAAAAACTTGCTGGGGGCCTTGAAGGGGGTCAGAATGGACGGATCGTTGAAGAAGGATCGGAATTTAGTGAGGATGAGACCAGTTATCCGGAGGGAGGACTCCAGGCTTGGCTTGTCGTGCTTGGGAGCTTTTGTGCATCGGTGGTGGCGTTCGGGATGATGTGAGTTGGGACTAGAGTCCTTCTATCAAATAATAGGACGGTTACTAACTAATATATAGGAACACTGTCGGCGTTTTCCAGTCATATCTCGGAGAGAACCAGTTGAAAGAGTACAATGAAAGTACCATCGGCTGGATCTTCAGCGTCTATGTCTTCCTTGCCTTCTTCTGCGGCATTCAGATTGGGCCTATCTTTGATGCCAAAGGTCCGAGGATGTTGATTTTAGCTGGCAGCATCTTGACATGTGCCAGTATGCTGCTTCTTGGACTATGTACCCGTTAGTTCGCTCCGGCATTTCGTGCTATCCCGTATATCTAACAAATTCACAGAGTACTGGCATTTCATGCTATGTTTCGGCATCTTAGGAGGTATCGGCTCATCTCTCCTCTTCACCCCCGCTTTTGCTGCGGTAGGCCACTTCTTCCTGGCCAAACGTGGTAACGCAACCGGCATCGCAGCAGCAGGTGGGTCCCTCGGGGGCATCATCTACCCGCTTATGCTACAATCACTCCTCCCGAAAGTCGGCTTTGGGTGGGCAACCCGCATCGTGGGCTTCGTCTTCGTATTCTGCTGCGTCATTGCCAACCTTCTGATCCGTTCCCGGTTGCCTCCAAAACCTGGACAGTCAATCATGCCTGACCCAAAGATTTTCAGAGACCCCGGCTTCGCATGGTTGACAGCAGGCGCGTACTTCATGGAATGGGCCCTCTTTACTCCGATTACCTACCTACCGTCTTTTGCCATAGCTTCAGGCGCCATGGACAGCACATTCGCATATCAGCTTGTTGCGTATATGAACGCCGGTTCTTGTATTGGACGTTGGGCACCAGGCTACGTCGCCGACAAACTCGGCCGCTTCAACAGCATGATCGCTACTCTAGCGATGTGCACTGCAACAACAGCAACCCTTTGGATGCCAGCATCCATCCTCGAACCGACCACACCCGCGCAAGCAACGACCATCAAGGCCCTCGCAGTTACGTATGCAGTTATCTTCGGCTTCGCGTCCGGCTCCAATATCAGTCTCACGCCAGTTTGCGTCGGACAGCTCTGCAACACGAATGAGTACGGCAGATACTATGCCACGTGCTACACGGTTGTGAGTTTCGGGACCTTAACGGGCGCCCCGATTGCTGGGGCGATCTTGCAGACCACAGGAGGGAGGTACTGGGGAGTGGTGCTGTGGACGTGTTTGAGCTATGTTGTTTCTTTGGGATGTTACATTGCCGCGAGGACATGTAAAGTGGGATGGAGGTTGGGAGAGAAGTATTAGGGAGGAATACAAGGAAAGCTGCAACGAAGGAAGAGACTGAGAAATGAAAGCCGAAAAGAGATTCTGGAGCAACAGAGTAGGAATTGGGACTGGGAAATTGGGATGAAGAAAGAAAGGTTTTCAATACACGAGTCCAGAGCGATCTAAATTATTAATGAATAAAGAGCTGAAAGTTAGTTGAAAAAGGGGTATATATCGAAAGAGACCTGAAGGTGCACAGAGAAGCAGTGGTTTATGGTATGCGGTAGATCTTGCTTCAACGGTACCCCTCTTGATAGGCCTGAGGATAGCAACAACGTTACTTTTAATAAAGATCCTTGCACACTATAAGATCTCCTTGATAAGGTGATCGTGATCTGCCTTTCACAGCCGCCGCCGGACATTCGCTCTTCCATTGCCTCTGTTTACCGCTTGCGTGTGGAAATTGCATGCTCGAGCCTGGTCAAGCCACTCAGGGGCAGCCACTTGCCACTGCACGTGATTTAGCGCTTCCGTGCCTAGAAAGTCATCACGAACTTCATCAGGCCGTCACCACTCGGCGAGTTTCCTTGACCGACTTCAACACTTCACGCTTGTTGTGCCCCCAGCCTTGCACCGCGCATCCATCGCCCGCCTATTCTTGTTTCTGAATGCAAATCCTGGGGGTGAAGGTGACAACTGGCAATGGGCTCGGCGACGGGCTTGCAGCAGTAGAATGTTACTCGACTTGTAAGGGCTACGCCTATCAACCACGTCGTTTTCTGTCATGACTGGTGCAAGCCGAGGACGAGAATTGCGCCAATTCGCCAACAATAGTTCCTCTCAGCCCCCACGACGCGCCACGCGAAGGCGGAATAGGCACCGTAAGGCGAGGGTGGTGCCCGGATTACTCGCCTTTGAGCGCAACAAGTTAAGTGTCACACACAGACTTGGAAGATCACCGCTATCCCGGCTACGAAAAGGGAATGGAGGAGAAAGTCAAGGTTTTCCGTATCTGCAGTGTCCATTTCCGGCGCGATATCCACGTCGTCAGCGCAACCGTAGGATGCGACTAACGCTTGCAGTCATGGTTTCTTTTGCGCGTGTTTCTGCTGCTTTTCTCGAAAGCTAGATTATTGGCATTTATCGTTTCCGAGCATCTCTGCCCCATAAGTCCTTGTCAATTTCATTCTGTTAAACGCCCAATAATCTATAATATTATCATCCTTATGAGCCCCCAATGAGCCGTCTTTCTTGCATCTCCAGTCCTCCCAAGCTATCTGAGCCGACTACTGACCAATTGAATCGGTCTTCCTCGACTTACAGCTCCGATTCCAAGACCAATGTACTGAGGGCCAGAAGTCACTCGAGAATGCAAACAACAATTGAGGTTGTCAAGACGGAGTTTGGAAGAACAAGGCGAGGCGCGTCTCTAGGGAAGCCGAAGAGCAGTGAGAATGGCTGGACACCAATACAGTATGCGGCATTCAAGGGTCGGGAGGCAGCAGTCATCCACTTCCTGAGATCAGGACAATGTCCTGATACCGGATCCCAGAATGGCAAGAGTCCTTTATGCATCGCTACCGTTGCTGGCCATACATCGATTGTCCGGATGTTACTGGAAGCTGGGGCGGATGTGAACACTATCCCGAACCCAGGCGGGGAGACCGCCATGCACATAGCCATCAAAAACGGCCGGACCGATATTATGGACCTCTTATTGCAGTACAACCCAGACCTCGAAGTTAAAACAACCTCCACTGGCGAGACTCCGCTGCATTATGCAGCCAAAAGCGGAAGCCTTTCAACAGTAGTCAGTCTGCTAAGGAAGGGCGCGGACTACACGGCACTAGACAACTCCAACCGTAGTCCCGCAGAAGTCGCATTCGAAGCTCGACATATCCACGTGGCAGTCGCCATCATTACTGAGGCGCGTGGGAAACGGAAGTTGTTGAAGGAGAAGGAGATGCTACTTCGACATGTGGAACAAAACCAGAACCGCTTTTCTCTAAACAATGAGCTCATTGCTGATATCTTCGAAGCTGGATGCGACCCCGATTCGACGGTGCTGGTGGAAGCCATCCAAAAAGATGATATCAAGCTGGCCGAGATGTTCCTCGAAAGAGGCGCGGACCCAAACCGAGCTACGGCAAAGGGCCTGCTGCCGATTCGACTGGCGATGAAGTCCTCAAACGCTGATATGCTTCGCCTGTTAGTGAAGTATAATGTGAACGTTACGATTAAGGACAGGGAGGGCTATAATCTTCTCCAGAGGCTCCTATCGATTCCACGTGCTCAGGAGAAAGAGGTAGTGACAGCTATGTTCGAATGTCTTCTCTCGGCTGGCGCCGACTCCGAAGTCAGATATTCGGACGGAAAGACACTCCTCCACCATGCTGTTAAGCCCGAATTTCAGCTTACCAAAGTCGCCAAATTGCTCCTCGAAGTCGGTCTCAAAGTCAAAGCGCAGGACAACAGCGGCTGCACGCCTTTACACGCAGCCATTCGAAGCAAACCATGCATTGATCTTCTTCTCAAGCATGGAGCGGATCCAAAATTGATGAATTACGACAATCTCACGCCTCTCCTTTACGCCCTCACGACCAGTACCGCAGAAAACGAACCCGATCTCGACACGTTAATCCGAGTATCCAACCTAGAAACCATGGCTCCGAACGCCAAAATGCCGTTGCATCTTGCCGCTGAAAACGGACTTGCCCGAGCTGTCCGTACCCTACTCAGACACCGCATCAATACCACTATACGGGACTCTGAAGGGTCAACTCCTTTGTTCCTCGCCGTGCGAAACGGTCACTGGTCCATCGTGTCCGTCCTAGCTGCCATGCCTGGCGTCACTGCTTGGGATCAAGCCGGGAATACCGCACTTCATCTTGTTGCTGCGAGCACGCCAATCGCTCCGTCCACATGGGAAGACATCGCGGGTGCAGTCGCCAAGTTCTGCGAGAAGGGTGTATGTAGGACAATGAGGGACAAGCTAGGCGCGACACCATTGATTGTGGCAGTCAAAACTTTGGACGAAGAAGGGTTACCAGTGGTGGAGGCTCTTCTAAAGAAGAATGCCGCTGGACCATCAAACTGTGTAAGTCACGAGGATCACAAGCAACGCAGTGCATTGTATTTCGCTGCGACACTTGGAAAGCTTGGATTTGTCACGGCACTCCTACGCCATGGAGCTACTATCAACCTGCAGGATTGGGCCACGAATGGTTTGCTGAAACCGGACGATCCGATCCATGAGAAGATACTCAAGACGATTGCTGAACATGAATGGATTCGTCGAGCACGCACATTGCAGCGAAACTCACTTTCTCCTAACTCGCTCCTTCCCCAAATCCTACCAGAGGAGGATCTGGTTTTCCTCCTGACCATGGGACTGGATCCGAATGTGTTGCCAAATGTTGCTGGTCCATCACTTCTCTGGGTGGTTCTTAAGCAGCTACGTCTACCAAATTCGCCGCCGTATGAATACATCCAGCCCATGGTCCAAGCGATACTGGAAAAGGGTGGTGACCCAAACGTTCTGTGTGCAGTGGGCCCTCCACCAATTCCGCCCATGCATCCGCTTACGTTCATTCTTCTCCATGCACCCAAAATGGATATAGATTTGATAGAGCTTATGCTCAGCAAAGGAGCCAAACTGAGTACACTCACTACTCAGCCAACCACGAGCCCACTACATGCCGCTGTGGCTGCAAACAGAATGGACCTGGTTGACGAATTTCTTACGCGAGGCGCAACTGTCAACGCTGTTGATCAGAAGGGCCGCACACCCTTGTTTTTGGCGGCTGAGAAGGGGTACTGGGAGATTCTCGATTTGCTACTTGGGTCGGGTGCGGATGCCAACATCAAATGTCTTCGTGGGGATACTTGCCTACACCTTGGTGTTGCAGCTGGAAGCTACGAAGTTGTCAAGAGCCTGTTGAAGAAGGGTGCAAAGGTAGCAGTAGAAAACAAGAAAGGGAAGAAACCGATTGATTTGGTGCCTGAAACCATGGAAGAGAAGGAGAAAGAGAGACTGACGATGGTGGTGCAAGACACCGAACGGAAACAAAGGAGAGATGAGGACGCCTTCCGCAGACAGAAGGAACTAGAAGAGGAAATGGAGAAGGCACGCATAAAGAGGAAGGAAGAAGAGAGGATTGGGAAAGAGAAGCGCGAGAAGGAAAGAGCGATTCGAGAGCAGCAAGAGCGAGAAAAGAAAGAGCAAGAACAGAAAGAGAGGGAAAGAGCCACCGCTGCCCTCACCGCACGATCGGACTCACATCAGAATCTGGCACACCTTCCGCAGTCCTCGGAATTTCCCGCCTTGACTACCAAATCTCAACAGAAACAGGAAAGAGCTCGTCACTCCCGCATGCCGTTCCGCTCTTTCTCCGCGCAGTCATTGAGAACTCCGCCGGAATCGAAACAGGCTGCTCCTCCCGAGCCTGTTCCTTCACATAGGGAAAGACTCATGGCACCACCCGATCTCACTAGTTCACATCAACAAAAGCCCATCCCTCAACCCTCCGTCGTTGCCGTCTCCGCCTCTGTCCCCGCCCCCCTTCGAGCTCCGTCCCCATCTCCACCCAAAAATCTTAACCGTGTATTCTCCCTTCCCTTCCTCCATCGCTCCAAACCGAAATCAAAAGACACCCGTTCACCAATAGTCGTCGCGGCACCGCCCATCTTATCTCTCAACTTTCAATCCCCTTCAGCCGCAACATCCACTCAAAAAGTTTCTCTCGCCCCGAAGTCATCCACACCGCAAGCATCCTTCTCGACGAACAATGCCTCGTTACTGGAACCAAAGGCTGTTCCGCGCATCGACTCCGCCATATACGCTAGCATGTCGACCACGCCACCGCCTGTTTCAGGGGAGAAGAAAGTGGAGAAGAGAGTGAGTGATGCAGACATGAAGAGTGAGTTGGAGGGTTGGTTGAAGATTAGTGGCATGTTGGATAGGCTTTGAGCCTCAAATGTACGGCCCCGTACCGTGCGTCCTCTCCTTTTCTCCTAATTTCTTTTGTAAGCTCATTTGTGTAACCGGTCTCTCCTTGAATTTGCTTTGTTTTGGCAGATACCTTCTCTGGAGCATACGGATATATTTATGACTTGGACGGGGAGGGATGGAAGGCTACACCGACATGGTTTGATTTTGGGCATTTGATTTTCGGTTCGGAAGGATACTACAACTTACACTTATGTGACTCCCCACTTTCCTTTGGAACATTTTGTCTTTCTGTATTTTTTGCCTTTCAAATTTCCTTCTGGCATGAGCGCTGGTTTGCTACATCTACATCTACGTACAGACTTAAATTGTAATACATACGCGCACATACACACATGCGATATGAGCATCTATTCAGACTGGACAAATTCTCTAAAGAAAGATGGCAAGGGGAAAGCAGGATAAAAAAGTAAAGCACATAGTAACGCATAAATACACACCTTCTACACCTCTGGTACCATCCGTATAACGGCGATAATGAGTAAATACGTGTAGGGATGGTAAAGTATAGCAAGAGGTTAAGCGGGACTGTTTTATAGACATGACGATGAAATGTAGTTGTTTTTGTTGTTGTCATTGTATTCAATAATGGGCTTAGCTACAATAATAAGCTATGTCCCCTAATATCTCAGAATATAGCAACACTTTGGTTACAAGAGGAATGCTCAATGGATGAACTCCGCCAGATTGCCATCATTTACTTACTGTGTTAGCATTCTACTAGGCTATCGACTAGCCAATACTATTTATTAGGAGCGCCTGCCTAGGGGTACTAAGCTGCTGCTGAGTCCTGGAATGTGAATCTGGGTATCTTTACTTGAGAAGTCCCAGACTAGTTAAACCGAAGCGAGATTATTAGATGGATCGCGATACCCTCGTCTTTGACTGACGGATCTCTTCGGAAGTCGAAGTTGCTTAAGGAGTAGTAGTAAGTAGTAAGTACATGGAGGCGGGATATACAGAATAAATTCCACGGGGAGGATGATCGTAAGTAAGGAGCTTGAAAGACCATGAAAACAAATGGCACGAAAATATTGGTAGAAACACATACCATAGCCATCATTCATTCTCACGTGATTGCCGAATACGAGGCCGGTTAGTTAGAGGATTGAGTATGGTTGATCGGACGGGGAAGCCCTGTTTTTCTCCTGCCTGTAGTCGTCGTATGGGATAGACTTGGTTCGCTAGTTCTGTTACATATGTTGTTTCCTTGTTAGATAACATATATATCACATTTTAGGGATAGTACGAGGATTTACACGTAATTTAAATCAATTCCCACCCAACGGGGTAGGTAGACTTGCACTCTCAAAGAGACCGAACACAAAGTATTCTTAATTAAGAAAGAAAGAGAAGGTGAAGAAGATAGATATCAAGTTTGAAAAATACCAACTAGTCATTGCTCAAGAGGAAGTGAAGTGCCCTCCAGTTTATCAGGTCAAAAGGAAGAAACTTCTCTTTTTACAGTCATTCCTGGTCCCCTCACTCGTAAATCTGCATTCCGCTACCTTCGTCACTCTATATTTATTCTTACTATGAAAGGTCCCCGACATCAGTAATCCGGAAACTCCAGATCCACACTCTCCCTCCAAGCCCGTAACCCCCCTTTGATATCCCCAATCCACCGCTTTCCACCATTATCTAAACCCAACTGCTTCATCTTCTGGACCGTAACCTGCGAGTCATTGCCTAGCCGGCACACCACAAAAATTGGCTTATCGGGATTCCTGCGCAGTTCATCGACCCACGACTCTTTCGCATTCGCCTCCTTCCTGTCGTCCCCATCCCCATCCAGTCTGTTTGGCATTTGAGCGACTTCTGCTGCTGTAGTCGTAACAGGCGTTCTCGCCACCTCCGAAAACGGCACATTCACACTCCCCTCTAACTTACAAATCCCAAACTGCACCCTCTCCCTTACATCCACAAGGACATGCCCCTCCCTCCGATTCTCGCTCCCCGTAAACGGATTTACGCCCATCCTAACCTTGGCGTAATTCTCCGCGCTGATCCTCTCACTGGGCCTCAGTGCTTCCACCGGATTCACGGCGCCACAGAACTGCACATAGTCCAGGGAACCGGATGTTAGAGCTTCAGCGGTTACTGTAGCGGAGGAGGAACAGGCGGCGCATTTCGGCTTCCGTGAGCGCAGGCGTATGGTGCGGAACATGGGATTTGCGTGGGCGGAGAAGATGGTAAGGGAGGGGGGCTCGGGGGTTCGAGTGAGCACTTTTAGAGCTTCGAGAGCTTGGAGGACACCCATGACGCCGACAACTGGGCCGAGGATTCCTCCGTCGCCGCAACTGACGACGGATTCGGGAGGTGGAGGCTTGGGAAAGACGCAGCGGTAGCAGGGACCGCCTTTAGGGTCGCCGGGCGGGAGTGGAGGGTTGTTGAGGACCACGAGTTGGCCGTCAATGCGGAGGGCGGAGGCGGAGACGAGGGGCTTGGAGAGGAGGATGCAGGTGTCGGAGATGAGATAGCGGGAGGCAGGGGTGTCGGTGCAGTCGAGCACGAGGTCGTAATCTTTCATGGTTGGAATGGCGGTTTCCGGTGTGAGGCGGGAGGGGTGGGGGGTTAGTTGGACGTTCGGATTCAACCTGAGAAGGGGTTAGTATGATGACTTGGTGAGAGATGTCTGTAACTTCGAATTAAGTATAAGGATTCCATCTGTACTCACGAGCTCAAAAACACCATTGCGCTCTCCACTTTCGACATCCCAACCCTTGACGTAGAATGTAGAATCTGACGATGAAGATTCGACTCTTCTACGACATCTCCATCTATAATCCCGATCTTTCCCACTCCTGCCCCGGCTAGATAGGCTGCGGCAGGACATCCAAGTCCACCGACACCTACTATGAGAACTGAAGCATTCTTCAGGCGAAGTTGGCCTGTCAGACGGACATCAGAATCAATATCTGCAACAAGAACTTTCGACGGAATATAAACACGAAAGGAAAGAGTTTATATCCTACCTTGCAACCCAATTTCGGGCATAATAAGCTGCCGCCCATACCGCTTATACTCCGCCTTCTCCAACGGCCACGACCTCCTCATCACATTCTCCTCAGCAAGTGGAGACAAAGCAGCATACACTTCCGAGCGAAATGCATCTGCTATTCCGTAATTCATATCATGATCCAAAGGGTCATTTGCAACTGTCGTTTCGCCCAACCGTTCTTTTTCTTGTTTTTGGCGACGTAGCTGCTCAGCTTCAGCCAACTGTCGCCGGAGATCTTTAAGCTGCGCTTCACATGAGGAAATTTGCTTTCGTAGTGAGTCTATTATTAAAGTGCTCGACATAATTGCTGTTCAATATGGCGATGGCTGTTCTCGTGTTGAGAAAATCCTTTGGCGGGGAGAGGTCAAACTCCATCTATCCGCCCGCGCTAACCCTTTTGGGGGAGGATGCCATATCTCTGTTGTTATCAACTCCGAGTCCCATGGGGGGAAAACAGAGGAAAAAAAATAACGGTGAATCTAATAATTCATCATATGGGAGGAATGAATATACGTTGTATAGTTGCGCGAGAAAGATAATAATAAGTAGGTAGTATATATAGGAAGGGAAGACTTCGTGAGCAATGAATTAGAATCGCACACTGCTTATTATGCCCGATAAGTTCTTTTTTTGATGGGAGAGGGAGAAGGCTCGCTGCGCGGTGTGGTCATTCATAATCTAGATCCTTGTCCACAGACGCAGTACTAAAAAATAATTCAAAGTGAAAAAACATATGTATGTAGATAGTGTAGTAATTAATAAATAAAGCAGCAGCACAAGGAATTTAATATATTGAAAGTAGGAACAAAAAATATTTACAAAAAATAAATCTCCGCTCCCAGAATCGAACTAGGGACCTTTCGGTAGCATAAGCAATTACAGCCGAACGTGATAAACCAACTACACCAAGCGGAGGAGGTTCAACTTATGTTGAATGCTTGGTGACAAAACTTTTTTAAATTATATATATATAGCCAATAAATAAAAGTGGGGTATGCGGGACTCGGTTTGACTCTCTGTCCTATGAGATGGGGCCAATCAATCCGATGCTTCTACTCCAACATCAAATGTGTCTTCTCAAATGTCTTCCTGCGCACCACATCGATATCATGGCGATTTTCCTGTATATGGCGTAGAATTAAGCAACTTGATGCATCTCAGAGTAGGTCATTTCGAATGACGACAGATGTAGAATCACCCTACCCCTACTTTAACCACCAATTACAGTAAACAATGATCACGTCAAATTCGGTAATTCTTCCTTCCGCAGCGCAGGAAGACGGAGGCTGAAGGATACTGGATGGAATCGGGTGCTTTACGAACGTATGTGTAATAAGGACGGCCAGGCTGCTCCGGCATTATTTAGAAGCATGACACCTCCCCTCTGCAGCCTACAAAACTAAATACTTTTCTTATGAATCCCTCATAGCCTATCGCCGACTCTATACCTCGCCTCCAGATTTCTCCTGCCCAAAATGCTCAGAATAACTCCCTTCCGCTCCCTTAAACCCGCCCTTTCCTCTCCCCGCACCTTCACAACCACTACCATCCTCCAAGCTCGCATCCTCCCTACGATCAAAGCTGAGCACTCCAAGCTCCGCGACGAATACAAAAAGATCAAATCTGCCGCAAACTCCGACGAAAAAGACCGTTGGCGCAACCAGTTCAGCTGGGACCTAGCCCGGCACTCCATCGGCGAAGAAATCATCGTCTACCCGCAATTCGAAACTCACCTTCCCAACGGTAAAGAAATGGCCGACAGGGACCGGGCTCACCACTATGAGGTCAAGGTCTCTTTAGCGAAGGTCCAGGATATGGATGTCACGTCGGCTGATTTTGATCCTGAGTTGGATAAGTTGATGAAGAGCTTGGAGAATCATATTAAGGAGGAAGAGGAGCATGATTTGCCTGCGCTGGAGGAGAAGTTGAGTATAGAAGCAAGTGATGATTTAAGTGGGAAGTTTGAGAGGACGAAGATGTTTGTACCCACTAAGAGCCATCCTACGGCACCGGATAAGCCGCCGTATGAGACGGTCGTGGGGATGTTGACGACGCCAATTGATTTGATGAGGGACATGTTTAAGAAGTTTCCTAAGGAGGCAAGGAAGTAGTCAATAATGAAGGAATGTGGACAGGATAGTGGATTGAGGAAAGAATCATGGGCATCTGGAATCGATCGTGGATTAAGGGTTCGTCCTGGCAGATCACTATCAACATGTAAATAAGAAAATAATTGTTTAGCAGTGATTCGAAATCCTCCCTTATTTAGCATAAATATAAAATATGTCTTTTAGACACCTTACGATCGTCTACAGTTACATATAGTGATTAAACTCTCGTTACTAATATCCTGCCTCGCAGCGGGCGACTACTGCTCTTTAATGTTATGCCTATATAGGCCCACTT
>ML994412.1:0-12806 GCA_010093945.1 Delitschia confertaspora ATCC 74209 | reverse complement strand
AGATTACGTTGAAGGGCGACTATATGTCTTGATAATCGATTTCGAAATCGGCACTTTGAATTGCCCCCTTTTAAACCTCTTACACCTTATCATCACTGTCCTCTAGCACTGTCATCGGATGTTCGTTGCCAGGGTCTCTTTGGCCGGTGCCTCTGTTGATGGCCACGTAGTCAACGGAACTTCCGATGCCATAGCCCGAGTAACACCTGCAATCTTGCCACATCGATGTATCAGCAATTACCAACGTCCAGTCCCTCCCTACTCCGCATATCCTCAAATTTATCAAGAGCCATCTTGACTTGCGTACTGCTGGCATTAGTCCGTTTAAACTCCCACTCGTCCTCATTTTGAGGGTAATAGTACCGTTGAACGCGATGTACACAGTATTACAAATGAACTTGGTAACCCCGACAGCCACCGCTGCTTCTCTTAACTGGCTGTGTCGGGCGGCGTAAAGACGCCTTCGAAATCAATGCTTCAGGCAGTTGAAGAAGCAGAGCGTTATTTCTTAAGGGCCGCCGGGGTGTTCGCTCCAGCAGTGCTTTAGGATGAAGATTATGCGCTCGCTCATTTTGTCGTTACCATACCCTTTGGTCGTCGCCCGTAGCACACTCGAGCCGGGACCCATATAAATATGCGAATTAGAACCACTTTTTGGGTTACTCTTCCCCTTCGACTGGCTCTTATCCCGATGAGTGTGCATTGGGCGAGGGTTTGGGCTCCCCACCTTCTCTGCTTTCATGTCACACTACAACATATTATACCTTGGACATAGCGTTTGAGCCTGCTGATATCACCACTACCGACGAAGAGACACGGACTGGACTGAGTCAACGAGCGTCGCCCACAGGGAAAACGAATTCAAACGAAACCGAGAACCACTGGGCGCGCTGAAAACAGAGAATGACCGATAGGGTACCTTACTATCTGCATCGAATGCGCCCTGGCTTCGTGGTTTCATAGGCCGGTTAGCGCCAGGACAAGGATTGATCCAGAGATAGGATGAATACGGTATATTCCCAAATTCAAACTTTGTCAATATATGAATGTACGGGTTTAAAACAATTTTCGGACCACACCTTCGCCCTCGACCAAGCATGGGTGCTCGAGTTCTTTATCTCTCACGACACGTCTCCCGCCCTTGCTTTGCATTTCCTCTAGGAATACTCAGCCGAGAACGCCTCGTACCAACAGCCTGACCTTTCAGAAAAAAAAATATCCGCGTGCGCGCTACATCATTCCGGACCAAACCTTCACAAGCCTAATAACCCTTACCACCAGTAGCATTCAAGTCTTCAGGACGTAACCAATCTCAAGTCTAGCCATGTCCTCCCTACGGTCCGCCATCTCTGGGATACTACTCCTCTGCCTCATCTCTCAGAGCCTTGAAGGGGTAAGTTGCGCCAAAGAAATGCGCGCATATTCTCGCTTACGTCAAATCATGTGACCGTGTGCGCGCGGTCGTGTGATTATACTTGGCACAGCCGAAAAATTGTTTCGAAAAAAATGGTTCAAAATAGAGTAGTGACGCAGTGTCTAGACCGCAAAATGGAAATTCACTGGTCGACTCAGTCTTTGAAGCGGTGTTCCGGCGGTGCAAAGAACAGAAGACCGGGCATATAGGAACTCATCTGCCAAATTTTGGTACTGTAGTCAAAGCTTTCCTAACTTGGATAAGATGGTTATTGATACTTTAGAGCCGTCTTCTTATTCCGGAAACTCTTTCCTGGAGGCCTATCAATTAACTATCACGGGTTTTGGTTTAACTTGATATGAAGCTACGCATAAGGCTATTGTTGCTTATTTAACTGGGTTATACTTCTAAGCCTTGGTTGGACCTGGAATTTTAGGATGCATGGAATGATTAGTTGACTGCATTCCTGGATGTCTGAGGAAGGTGAATCGAGCTATTTTTCCTACCCGGAAAAGTTTCTTACGTTGTAAAACAATGCCAAATTATTGCTGCACCAAACTTAGGTCAAATTTGGACCAAGCTTTCTCTGCGGTAGACGATAAAAGGCTTATAAGCCTTACAATAAGCACTGCAAGCAGTGCAGCTAGTAAATATATACATCATCACACAAATATTGATTAATTACAAATCTGAAGTTGGGGCTCTATGTCCAAATATAACTAGCCAAAGAGCGCAGCTGAAGAACCCCCAAACCTTTTTGACTCGTCAAGATCTTAGTGCTGTAGTATTACTTACATACTTTTTGGGGAAGTCTTCTCACATTGGATTTCATATTGCGGGGCATGTGGGGATGGAACTGCCATTGACCGGGTGGTGTTCCGCATGTATATATAGTTAGAGCTATGCTGTTAAATTTGTGCCAACTACACCGAGGACAGACTATTCGAAATGGCTAAGGTCCAAACACAAGACCTCCGTGGGAAGGTAGCCGTTGTAACGTACGACTCTTTGAATTCTCAACTCGCTTTTGTTTTATTCTACATACAGTATCTCTAATACCTGCCACGTTATTGCCGTCGTTTCACTCCACTGTTTATCTTTTAATGCCCTCTCTTAACCATATCTCTATTCCAAAGACTTCAAATATCGCAAACAAAACTGCCTTTCTCTCCAGCCTTCTCTTCTATAATGTACTTTAACTAATTCCCATTCCCATCCAGCGGGGCCACCAAAGGCATTGGCAGAGCCATAGCCCTCGACCTCGCTCTCCGCGGCGCCGTTGTTATCTGCACATTCTCTTCTCTCATGTCCGCACCCACTTTCAAAGAGCTAGAAAATGAGATCGAATATGCATATCGAGTAACGAACATTTACCCGGAAGTCCCAAGGCCAATACCCCTCGATGCTGACATCACGTACTCGGCCCTGTCAGCCGCTAAGATCTGGGAAGTTGTGAGGCGTTACTGCAACGGTAAGGTCGATATCGTAGTCCTGAATGCCGCTGTCATGGCACTCGGGAAGACTGGAGAAGGCGCTGTGAATGATGCGTTCTTAGACAGGTATATGGCTGGGAACTTGAAGTTTCCGGTTTTGCTGATGGAGGAGCTGGTTTCAAATGGGGCGTTTAACCTTAATAGTAGAGTCATTGCTATCAGTAGTGAGGGAGTCAGGGCTAAAAGACCCGCGGGGGGGTAAAAAGAAACCCCTCTCCAGTACTGTGATTTTGCTGACGTATTGGGCCTAGAGTCGTCTACGCCGCCACCAAAGCCGGCATGGAGTCGCTCGTGAGGTACAATCCCCTCCATCCCAAATCCCCTTCTCCTAGTCTCTAACATCCTCACAGATCCTGGGCCGACGAACTCGGCAAGCGTCCCGGCATGGAAGGCACAACCTTCAACTCCGTCAGCGTGGGCTTCACCAAGACCGACGCCTACAATAAAATTCCACCCGAATTGAGAAACCATCTGGAAGAGGCGGATGCGAGAGAAGTAGCAGTCGCGCATAGGATTGGAGAGGCAAAGGATGTGGCAGATGTGGTGGGGTTGTTAGTGAGTGAGAAGGCACGATGGATTAGTGGGAGTGTGGTTGATGCCAGCGGGGGGAAGGCGAAGATTATGTGACGTATCGGGGGCTGTGGTGGAATCCTGTTATATGCGGTTCATTAGGATCCAGCATACTGTCCTCATCATAGACTTGATCCTAGAAGAGGGAATAAAAAGCAGCAGTTTCTAAGTGGAGAGTTTTGGTGGGAAAAAGTAGATGCAGCTTTGAGGATAGGTAGGACTTAGCTTGTTGACAGCTTTGTCAACTCGAACTCGGCTTCAAGTTTAAGCCATTTGCTGGTAGAAGCCTCCGTCTTCAGAGCACAGCCCAGACTCTGAAGTGGTAAAGGACTTCATCAGTTTTATCACACCCAGAAGAAGGTAGTATACTGATCAGTGGGGCCAAGAGATACAGCCCGTCCGTTGGGTAAAGATGAGAAAGGGCCTAACTTAGTAGTCTCTAATACCTAGAAGTGATGCAATCCGGACGTATGGCAGTACGCTCTCTTCTACCGCTCGCACCACACCCATTCAATCGATGCTCTAACGGATCGATAATTCCGAATTCGCATTTGATTGAAACATTAGGACGAACGTTTGCTGACTGTCCTGCAGATTCGCAATGTTGTCTTGGCCAATCCCATAAACCAGGGACTGTACTCGAGATTGCTTCCTTCCATGACATTCCAGAGGACGTATACTCTGGGCGCGCTACCGGAGAGCTTTAATGAAGGAGAGGAAGTCCCCTAGATTAAGCTTTTAGGGATATGAGATGAGGTGATTTTTGATATAGAGGTGATCACTTGCTTGTATTCTCGGAAGATAAAGACGGCAGTGCTGTAATATCAATCCCCCTTCTTACCAATGAGAGACTAGAGAGAAAGATGTCGATATTGTCTAAGTAATCCAGCGCATATGGGAAGAAGATGAAGGGGATGTAGAAGGAGAAGCAGAGAAAGAACGAACTAGAAGTCCATCATAACCCGGAAACTTTGCTTCCGTACCTAGGTGTGATCCTCTGGATCGCCTAGGACGCTGTCCCTTGATCTTTGATGTCTTTCGGTGGAGCGGCTTTCGCGTCTCCCCGATGATATCAGAGGTAGATGAAGTTCAGCCCAAACACGTGGGTCCGGATAATTCAAAGAGTAGGCGGGTAAATGCAGGACATACGGTGAAGAAGGTCGGGTATAGGAGACATCTCCTCAAGTACATCTAAACCGGCATTAGTAAGGCAGGAAGATAAGAGACCTTGAAATTTTGAAGTAATCGAAAATTTGCACCACCCCTCAATTGGGAAACCCGAATCCGATGTATACAACGGCTTCCTCTAAATGTAACATCTAGCATATCTTATCACGGAGACGGTACAAAATACCCCCAAGGTTGCAATCAATCCTAAGGTTTGATGAAACATCCAGCCTGATGTTAACAAAGTTTCCGGAACTTTGACGGAAAAACCAATGATGATGCCCATACGGACTACACCGAAGTGCTGACATTGTTTCCCAGGGACGGGTGGTCGGTATCATAGTACTGCTGCTTTAACCAGCGAAAGGTTGAGAATGGGTCGTCACCTGGAGGATTTGGCACAAAAAGAGGCATACCCCATGCTTTTCAAGTATCGTGAACATTCTTTTCGCACCCTAGAACCCCGTATTTGGAGTGTTGAGGCTCCTTATTCGTATCAGAAGTGTTGGTTGCCGTCTACATTCAGCGTGCGAGGTGCAAAGAAGGCCGAGACGTTGCTGCGCATACTCAAAATGCACCAATAAGGGTACGCCTTATGGTTGTACATTTGATTGAAGGAAAAACTGGCTAAATTGTCCCTTCCACTCGGCTGTTCCGCCGCGCCCGCTCTGCCCGCCAACCCCCAGTTTCTCCCCACCCCCCGCCATAACAGCGCCCCACTCCAGGCTCTCACGGCCCTCTCTAGCCCTAAAGCAGCGCCGGATTATTCTAGCTAGAACTATACGACGCCACGAGTTGCGTCCTGGCTCCGTCAGCGAATTCTTCGCAATGCCGAATCACTGGCAGTAACGGTACTACGTCGCTATCTGGCTTCTCATGCCCGGCGATCAAAGTCTCGCGTTACTTATATCTCGAACCGCGCGAGTGTCTTTTCCTAACCACCATCAATGTCCGGCCCACCTGAATTCTTCCACCATATACCGAACTGAATAGTTCTCCAGCCCCACCGCATAGGAACACTCAAATCCACGGAGATGGTAGAGACGGCTCTCACCTGCCAGTTGAATACCTCCCGTCGCATCTTCGCCGAGATCCAGCTTCGCATAAACGGGTTCAACACCTACGGCTAGACTGTGCCTACCTGCGCGTTTAAACCCCTTTTCCAGCCGCCTATGGCGACTATGATAGAAGCGGAGACTGTTTCCCCATCCCACCTGGGCCAGATCAAGGACAATGGCGTTGTCGGCATCCGAGAGATCCCTCAAGCCACCAAGCCTTCCTTGCTGGTCATACATGATGAGGGGGAAGAGTGTATTGTCAAGGCGTTCGCGGATGTCCTCGGACAGTCTTGGATGCCTACGACGTCGGTCGAAGAAGCGTGTGCGGGCGTGCATTCGACGATCTATGGACTGGCGAACACAATGGTTGGATCACAATTGGAGAGTTGGGGCCGGTCGAGGTTATTAATCAATACCAAATGCGTGGATAGAGGTCACCGACTGGACGAAGGCCTCACGGAGCGATGTGACTACGAATATCTATATACGAAATCCCCATTCTTTCGGAGGGACGTGGCGCGTTTCCTATCTTTCATACTCGGACAAATTGGCCATCATCGAGACTTAGCAGAGAGAGCCCGCACCACACTCATTTCCACCACCTTTCCAGATGTTCACGCGGCGTTACCAAACCTTGATATTCTGTCCGTGGGAGCTGATGCGGTTGAAATAAGAGTGGACTTGCTGGAGGAACCTTTGAACGATGGGACGGTTAGTGCGGTCCCCAGCCTGAAATATGTTGGAGAACAGGTCATGCTACTGCGACAGCGCACAGAATTGCCCATCATCTACACTACCCGATGTACGAATGAAAATGGACGGTTTCCCATGGATGACCCCGAGCTCTTTTACCAGTACCTGTCACGTGCCATTCAATGGGGATGCGAATACATCGATGTCGAACTTTGGCTTCCCGAAGACATCCGACGTCGATTGGCTGAGAAAAAGGGAAACAGCAAGATCATATCTGCCTTTCATGATTTTTCAGGGTCTTTCAAGTGGACGTCACCTCAGGCGGAGGAGCTCTTCGAACGAGCGGCTGTTTATGGAGATGTGGTAAAAATGATCGCGCTGGTCAACTCAATGCAAGAGAATTACGAACTGGAGTACTTCCGGTCCATCATACAAACCAAATATCCACATCCTCCCTTTTCTGGGCTTAATATGGGACCCATGGGACAACTATCCAGGACATTGAATAAGATTTTTACACCGATTACCCATCCTCTTCTTCCAATGATTGCGGCTCCGGGTCAATTGAGCGCAGCCGAAATTAATCAAGCCCTCCATACTATGGGCCAAGTGCCCCGACTCGATATTTACGGTATTGGCAGTTTCCGATCGACGACGCAGGCCATGTTTTTCGAAAAGTGTTTTAATGAGCTGAGTCTGCCCCATCAGTTCAAGTTTGTTGAAAGGGCGCCTAGAGCTTCAGTGGAAAATATTTTGAAACGTCCGAACTTTGGAGGCGCATACATCAATCCTCCTCTCGCGGCAGCCGCACCTTACCTACCAGCGCTGTCGGATGCAGCGAGAGCTATAGGGCAGGTCGACACCGTTTTCGTCCGGACTGAGACCGGGCGCCAGACCTTCATAGGGGACAACGTCACGTGGAAGGGCATTCGAGCCACTCTAAGCCGTGACTTTGTCCCCTCAGCATACGGTGGACGAGCTGCACTGTTACTCGCAAGTGCAGAGGCTGATGCAGCAGCAGCAATCTTTGCACTCAAAAGCCTGGGAATCGGGCCCATATACACCATCGGGTTCAGACCGCATGGGTCCATGGCAGGGGATGTGGAGCCGGTGCGGTCCGTCGAAGACGTGAAGCGACTTGAGCAGCCCTTTGTCATCATCTCTGCGCTACCTGCAGAGAAGTCGCTTCTTGTAGTGCCACTGCTGAAGCATTACAGGGTGGACGGCAGGAACGGCACTGCGAAGACATCAGGCAAAGTATTTGTCGACTTGGCCAGCGGACCCCGCAAAGGCGATCCGCTTGCCATTGCTACATCTGCAGGCTGGACATCATACGGAGATGCAGATGTGTCAGCTTGGACGACCGTGGAGACGATGCGGCAACTGGTGGGCCAGAACGTGCCCTTCGACTTTGTGCGCTTAGCTTCAGGCAGGAGCTTCTTTTAGTGAATCGTGTAGAGATTGCAATTCCTGCAACCTTGGCCAAGAAGGGTGGAGAAAGTGTATTGGTATAGAGGCAAATCACCGGTGGCTTGCTTTTCGCTTCCTAGTCCTGTCATTTTCCCATCATTTTACATGATATAATTATATTTTCAGTATATAAGCGAAACAGTGCTACCGATGCTGAATGCCGTTTCTATGCATACTTCCCCAGATTCCTCGGTTTAACCCCTGGTAGAGGGGGAGCAAGGTGTTGGAGGAAGGGTTGCATGATTTGTATGTACAATTGGACAATCTGATGGCGCTTGGAGAGCCCAACGGCCCGTTCACTCCAGCAAATTGCTATCGGGGATAAGGACGGGTTACCCCAGATTCCAAGGCTGCGAGAAAGGCTTCCCTCGACGGCTTTGCCCAGAACAATGAGCAACGTCCGACATTTGATCGAATGAAACCATCTACCTCTCCCCCGCTCATGCTATGCAAATTGATTTATAGCTAGGAACAGAACCGACACAGGTATATTCTCTATGTATGCATCTTAACTCCCAGTGGCTTCAGCGGTTGCCAAGTTCTGCGGTCTTTCCTGGGGCAGTGGGCGGTCGTTCCCCCCGTTGTGGCTAGACATCCGCCGCCCCTAGCTGACTTTCCCCTCTTTGTGCCTGGTGATGTTCATGCTCCTCCACTCTCTGCACTCTCCGCACTCTCCAGTTCTCTGCCGTTCACACGTTCCCATCTCTTTCCCAGGCTCCATCGGGCCTGAGATCCATCACAATGCAGTCCTCAATGCCGTGTCCAACTTGGTTTCTGGTTGTCGTTTCTTCTATCGTCACGCGGCACTCTCTCCAGGGTTATCAGTGCATATCCCTCTCTCTCTCTCTCTCTCTCGCTCTGTCTCTCCCTCTCTCGCTGTTCCTGACCTGCCCTGAATGTCATAACGCAGAGGCCAAACTCAATCAGTGCCCGGAGCACGCTTGCCCGACTATTTCTCCCCGCTAGCCCTGTCTGTCCTGCTCCTTCTCACGGGCCCTCTACCCCAGCATTCTCCCCACTTGTGCTGCCGACGCCATAGGAGCCACCTTAATTTACACCGCTGACCTGACCGACTCTGTCATCGTCGTGGACATTGTGGCTCCCTTTCTAACCATCAATTCCCCTCGAAGAATGCACGTCACCACCTATTGCAGAGTCTCCTGTGAACGTCAATTGCGTCGCTTCCCTTTCTTAATGCCGAAATGTCGAGACCTCAAATCGGCATCGACCGCCTCCCGACGCGGCGACTCACCAACGAACCTCGTGAATCGATGAATTGCAAAAGCTGTCGCAAGAGGAAGGTAGAACACCCCTCCCGAGTGCCAATCAGTCTTCTTTTTAACTTATATATTCTTCAGATCAAATGCAATCGAACTCGTCCAACTTGCGAAGCTTGTCAAGTGTTTGCCTGTCCATGCATCTACGGTATTCTCTTCCCAGAAAATATCCGTCTCATCCTTCGGGGGCTTGATCTGACTCCCTCTCAGACGCCGTACCCAAGAAACGAGGCCCCAAAACAGACGTCCTCGAGGCCCTTCTAAAACGTGTTGATGGACTGGAAAGACGGCTTCATGCAGAAGGCAAAAGCGATTCACTCCCCGACCAAGATTCCTCAGGTCAGGAAACCAGTGGCGACAACAAATCCGTCAATGGTTCCAGTACCTCTGCCCGGCCATTGCTCGAAATCGCCCCCAATCCGGGATGTTCGGTGAACCAATTGATGTCACCTGTTGAGCCAAGGCGAGCACAAACTCCAGATGCGGTTTACAGTGCAAGATAGCTAACAAAACCTCAGCCTGCAATCTCCAGCCATGGTCCCTGATTTGCTCCTCGACACTTACTTTGCCAGAATCCACGGGAAACCCTACCATATTTTGGATGAAGCGACTACCAGGCAACGTATGCAGGCCAATCAGCTTCCTGCATACTTAGCCTATGCGATATACGCCGTGAGCGCGAGGTGACGGCCAACATCACGTGATTTTTTCGATCCGCCGAGCTGACCTGTCCAGATATGTACCCCATTTCGGCGGATACAATGGCGCCGTAAGGATTGGTCAGGAATATGCAAAACGTGCCCGGATGGAGCTTGATATTGATGAACCGTCCATCGAGACCCTGCAGACGCTTCTGCTTCTCTCCCAAGCGAGCTTCCAAACAGGCAAGGGGAAGAAGGCCTATATGCTTCTGAGTATATATACCCTTGGCATCGGACTTTTGTTGCTGCAGAGGCTAACTTTTGAAGCTTCCGCGATCACCATGGCCTTTGCGCTCGATCTCCATCGTGAACTGCCGATGGCGATGAAAATAGCACCCGCTGAACGAGAAGGACGACGCCGACTCTTCTGGTCTTGCTACCTGCTGGACCGATTTGCAGCAACTGGATCCAAGAGGCCTTCGTTAATTACGGATGAATCCATTGTCCTTCGCTTACCGTCGTGGCAACTGCACCCCGGCGCAATGCTACTTGAAGGAGACTTTTTTTCCAACGGCTCCAATTTGCAGTATATGGCCGGCTCAGGTAAAGGTGGTCAGGGAAGCATGGGAATGCTGATAGGGATCGCAAAGATCCTGGGCATAACCAATCGGTACCTTGCAGCCGGGGGGGTGAAAGGTGATTCACATTTCCCTTGGCATTCCCTCTCCAACCTTTCCAAGATTCGACAAGAACTCGACATATGGGCATCCGAGACCCAAGACACGTTTACTTCCATCGAGGCGTTATTCGGCCAGTCAGACAGTACCTTATTGGTTTTGAGTAAGTTGATATATCATCTTATACATTGCCTCATATACAGGCCATTTCTGCCGGTCGACCTCGCCGAATTGTCGGGAACGTCACAGCACCAATCCTGGCAAATAGAGGCAACAAACCTGTGCTTTTTGCACGCCAATGCTATCGCGGAGTTGGTCGAGATAGGAAGAGCATCCTCGATTATTGACTGGCCGGCCTTTGTCGGCTACTGCGTGTGTACTGCAGGTACAATACATGTCCACGGAGCTCATTATCGCGGACGAGAGGGCGAAGTCTTCTCGGCAAGTCCAGAGTTTCTCTCTAGAGAAATGCATCAACTCTCTGAATTGCGCTTCCTATGGGCCGGCGTCCAACATCAGAGGGAAACGCTACAGACAATTTACGGATGCCATACGGAGCTGGTCAAATCCTTGGCGAGCAACCCCATGCGGTTCTCTCCGGTCTTCCAGCTAGAGGACTTCTTTGATCGGTATCCCGGACAGATCTTCGATGGTGCTCATGTCACGTTCAGTGATATCCGAGTGGAGGCTGTTCATGAAAGGTAACAGTGCTTTAGTGCCCCTAACGTCCTGGTTAGACTGACTCTTTTCAGTAGTCTACCCACTTACAATATCGAACATCGCAACAGCATGTATACGAGTGCCAGTATAATGGACATCAACGGTGGCAACGGCTATCCCCAACCCTCAGTTGCGATTTCGAATCCTTATGCAAATGGACCCCCCGCAAAGAAGCGTCGTTCCACTGCAAGCGGACCTAGACCAGCAGCGCCATTGGCGAAAACCGCAATACCAACAGCAACCGCGTCTGCTGGTATCATTTCTGAAAAGGCATCGAGCGAACCCTCGTCATCCATGAGCGACACCTTCGCCAAATCACATGACCCAACGCAAGCTCTGAGCATTCCACCTTTCACACCACCCGGCGGCTTGAGCAACTCCCTGATGCCCTTCTCTCCGAACTTCACATTCTCCCCGCTCCCCCAGATTCCCAATCTGGACCCACCCGCATCACCAACAGCCGCCGATCCGGATCCAAGCCAGAAGCAGGGACCGCCCTCGAATGGGGAGAGTTCAGCAGGCCCAGGACCCTTCGACCCTATGCTCAGCATGCCGACACCGTATGACCAGCAACCCACGCCTGGTGCGGTGAGCGCTTCGGGGTCTGCGCATACGGATCCGGATAAGGATCCGTTTTTGAGTTTGCTGGAGCAGTTGGCTGAGAATGAACTGAGTCGGGGCGGGCCGAGTGAATTGGATTTCTTCCTTAGTGGGCAGGGTGGGTGAGGAGTAGGAACGGAGCATGGGGAAATTTTTTTGAATGATTTAGCAGCCGGAAAGGTGGAATTAATCTATATGGCCGCGCTATCGAGGATTGCCGGCACTGCACTAAACGCCTGGTACGATAAAATGACGCTTGAGGGGCCTGCGCGGAGCTTTCCTGAAATGGATGGGGCGGGCATTGGATGGATTGACAGAGCAAAAACCCCTGTGTGAAAAGGGGTTTGAAAAGATATCGCACACGCTGGGGTTCGCACACGCTGGGGTTCGCAGGCGTGGGTAGAGAAGGCCTATAGTGGCGTGAAACCGAAATATGTGGAATGTGTGTAGGGGGTTTCTCCTAAGGGGAAATGGGTCGTACCGCTGTACATAGTTGTAGTATCTGGGACGGGGTTTACTGTATATACCGCTAGGGCAGCTTGAAACCGTGGAACGATCGATAGGGCTAAAGGATTGGATATTACAAAAGAAAAGACTTCTCTTGGCCTTTTTTTACACTGATATGTCGTGAGATACTACTATAGTATTGATACAGATACTCGAAACAGATGGTTAGGAATGGCTGGAGCCTTTAGCAGCATTACCTATAAGTATGCCATTACGAGGTCAGGGAAATAAGACGGGAGGTCTTAACGGTATTTGGTGTAACACGTATAGCGTTGGGCGTAGACAGGTTAGAGTGGTTAATCCATTACGACCGAATAATAAAGAAGTATCGTAAACCACCCGAGATTCCTCTTATCTAAAGATTCTCCTAACTAATTCCAAATAGACAGCTGATTCGACTTTAAACGGACCCTTGTAAAATGATCTTCTCGGTAGAATCTATTGGTAAGTATTGGTAAGAGGAGGGGGAATTAGGAAGGAAAAGAGGAGTGAAGAGAGAAAGTAAGGGGGAGAGGGACA
>ML994411.1:0-12839 GCA_010093945.1 Delitschia confertaspora ATCC 74209 | reverse complement strand
CCCCCCCTCCCTTCTTCCTCGAGCTTCAGGGGTAGATTGCTGGATGACTCCTGCGGCTTGCTCTCTCCAATCGCCTATTTCCACCATTCCATCATGCAGCCTTTGCAGCCGACCTTCGACTTGCATGCCAGCATCCCTCACCTGCGCCGACAGGCAATAATTACTTAATATGCCTGAACACAGCCCCCTCTGGCCACTGCTGACTGTCGAGTCCGCTAGAACATCGTGTGTTATTCTTCACCGTTTCCTGCCCCGCGCCTGCAACGCTCAAATCGCTCCGTTTAACTTGTTATTCAACGAATTACAGCAGATCTAACTCCTAGCTCCGGGGAGCTCAACAAGTGCTGCTCGCTGCTGTGCGAAAGGACCAATTGGGGGGTTGGGCTTCTCCGCACGACGGGGACGACGCGGCTTTTGGTACGAACTGCGCATCGCTCACCTTGTGGTCTGTCCTTTCCTCGGAACAGGTGCCGACCCATCGCGTTGGGACGCTTCTCTGAACGACGACACACGCCCGTGGTGAGAGGTGTGCTCGGAGCACCTTGTCGTGACAATCGCCACCCATTTAGTAGCCTTACGTCATATTTAACTCATATCAACTGTATCCTATTTAGGCACACGCGTAGACCTAGGTACTTGTGCAAGCCTGCCTAGGCCAGTTGACGACACGTGATGGCCCTTCTTACCACACAGAAAAAGTTACTTCACCCTCAACCCTAGGGAGTCTCGCAGGCTGCGGATGTCTGTTCATGGGCGCACATGCTAGTAACTAGTTCAACATGTTAGACCCTACTTGTGAAGGACGTTTTGATCCAAACCTTTGACTGCGCCACCACCCTTCTTCCCACCTGCAACAAAAACATAGCGAAAAACCAAAAAGAAACACAAAAAAAAAGAAAAAAAAGAAAAAAAAGAAAAAAAAAGCCATTCGTTCACCTCAACTCCTTCGCGCACATGCCTCCCTTCGATTATGCTTTTACTCCACAATCGCCGTCCCTTCTATAATCTTGTCTTGGCCTGGTCCTTCAACCCCTCAACGGATTTGATGGGGCAGAAAGGATAGCCAGTTCACGATTCCCCTTGTACCTGGCTGGTTGTTTGGTGCCAGCATTCACAAGGAGTCCCCTTGGGACGCTTCTTTAACTTTTGCCAGTCCCGTGAGAGAAATCTGTTCACCCAAGTTTCCCTTTTTCTATCAGATGTCTGCATCCCCTGGAGCATGACGGGCCTTCTATTCCCAACATTTGTCCCACCCTCACCTTTCCCGGTAAGACAGGTCAAATGGTCCCTTCAGCACATGGCCGCTTCGACTTTACTGCATAGCAGAGCGCACTTCTCGCGCCATTTTCTCCTCTCCAGCTCAGGTTAGCCTGCCTCTACCGGCAGATAGTGCCCGTCCGCTCAACGGTCCTGATTCGAGTACTACGCGTATTTGGCCGTCATAAAGACCGAGTTGTGACTCTGACACTAGACTATCATTTTAAAAGTGGCGTGAGAGGTTCTACAATAGGTAAGACGCCCGGTTCAAGTTCCTTCTCGGAGACATGTTTTTGCAGGCACTTGATTTCACCCAGCGACTTCGAACCAGAAGACTGCATTTCAATGTACGCAGCTTTGTTCCGCCTGGCAAACCTATGCCTCTGCTAAAACAATGCAGCGCTCCAGGCCTCCTTGCCTTATACAGAACATTGTCCTTGTCCTGGCCCTTTTCAGTTCTATTCAGACACTCCTCTTTTTTTCACGTCAGGGGTAGCTACACAGTGAACAGTCTCCTGGGAAGCCAGTTCCCCTCTTTTCTACGACAGATCCCTCTTTTGGGGGACAAGACAACAAAACTGGGATTCCCCGCTTTCCAGCACCATCTCAGAATCAAATGTCAGACCACTTCTTACGGTACCCAGGGGTCTTCGTACTAAATAGTCAAGCTCACGCAAGTCCTCCGGGTCGGCCCTGCCCACTATATCTCGCATAGGTACCCCGTGGGGATGCAAACCATCCTGGCAACCTCTGCAATAACTGGTACTGGTTTCCGAGGAATTTGGTTCCCGGTTGGTGGTGCAGGCTCCGGTTCTCACGATCCCGCTGGGTTTGCTAGATACCCTGACCAACTTTTGTGGAAAGATTTGCAAACACCCCTCCCGCTTCCCAGTCCTTCGATGCCTATTGGACGTCCGTTCTGTGAATCCTGGTTCCCTGAGTGGGTGCAGCTCGTGAATACCAAAGCCGTTTGCACATGAAACCAGATTCAAGACAAAAAGGCAGTGTGAGCGATTGGAGCAATTAGAGCGATTGGAGCAATTAGAGCGATTGGAGCAATTGGAGCAATTGGACCGATTTCCTATAGTGAGTACCATCCGTCGAGCTCGACGGCAGATGCACACGAACGAGGTGTGAGGGCACAACAGATCCGATCGACAGAGCGAACCTAGGTGCTTATATCGGCATCTCATCTTTGGGCCGATCTTCAGCTGAAGGTGCCTCCAGTTGTACGAAAGATGAGGCAGTGGTGGGGTTTGCGGCCACCTGCCTCGCCCTCGAGATTTCTGTACTCCTGACCAGCCCACGTGTCCAATCCAAACTCCAAACTCCTCGCTCCTCATTCCCATACCCGACGGTGATGCTTGATGAAATTGGATGATTGGGTCCTGTTTTAGATCCATGACGGCGTTCTGGAGCAGATAATGCGCCTTTGATTAACGGCGTGTTGTGTTTCGGATCTTTGCAAGAGCGCCATTTTCACCGCCATCAAGTCCACACAAGCAGCTTCGGGATGACCCGCAGGCATCTGTTGGACAGCAGACGGTTTCCTGATTCGTGATCAACAGTGTTCAAAGGGTCTGTCCTGCTTCAAACATCAGTTCCTCGGTACGCTGCCGTCTGCGCAGCGACGCGTCGTGGGAAGCGCCAGTCAGCGTGTGAATCGCGCGCCTCTTTTCCGACGCGCCCAAGGCATATTTTGCTTCAACCTCGAAATGCCCATCTTATCGATCTCGACTTGCGATTAGAAATCAGCTTCGACATGTTTATCGGCGGATGACCTGTGAGATTTCGGGTGAGCGATGGGGAATTTGAGACATGCGGAGTGGCTTCGCATACCCCCCACTGGGCCACCGCTACACCACTTCCATACGACTTCGCGAGAAACCGCTTTTAGGGTACACTTCGATCGAACTAAATGTTATAACAAAACAGCCTTATGGTAGGGAACAAATGACGCCGCCTCTGGCTCTCGAGCTACTGCTCCTTCATGGCCGATTTGAGCGACAAATTTACGGCTTTCCCATCGCGCTGCGATTACCTTGCTCTCTGTTGCAGACCTAGTTTTCACCCGGACAACGGTCAAGCCACAACTCTCAATAGCGTGTTCTGATTGTCTCGCCCAGACCAGCGAGCATGGCCTTGAAGCATTTCCACGTAAGTTGACCCTCCCCGCATGAGAGTTCCCGATAACCAACACCTCTAAACTGAAATTCCCCCTGCTTCTACGTCGGAATTGAGTCTCCCCTCTTCATTCTCTTTGAAATTCGCCTCTCGCTACGCTATAGCACGATAACAATGTCTTTTACGTGGTGTCCCAGCATTCATTCTACAGCTCTTTCAAAGACCTTACAAGTTCTTCTCAACAGTAGCCATCTCGGCCGAAGAGCTCCGTTCCATGACTTATCCGGAACTCTTTTGAGACCATGACTGAGTGATCCAGGTTCCTCGAAAACCCCAATTCCGTAGCCAACACCCATCAGGAGTCAACACTGAAGTGTGGATGGAGAGCACTGGAAAACAACACCTCCTATGAAACTCTTTCTGCCTTTATCAACCGACGACTTCAATGAGACAGCTATCGGATCCCCACTTCACTTCGCCTGCTTCTTCTTTCCCTACGGCGAAGCGTCCAGATCACAAAGCTGGAATTGCCCGCATTTCGATCCAAGAGGCCTCTATATCAACCATGAGGATCGAGCGTGACTTACACTACCATGATCATCTGGTGTAAGGCAAATTCCCATTCGAAGGTGAGTCTCTCGTGGTTTGGCCGACTAAAGGGGAAAAGTAACCACACGCGCACCGTCCTGAATCAGAAGTGATATACAGATCCATCAGAAGATGAACAAACATACATACTGTGTGGCTATTACTAGCATACAGAGCGCGGGGCTGAACAAGAACGTCCATCGTTGACGATATGGTAAGTTGGCCAACCGTTTTCGAATTTCTTTTCGGTTCAACCCATTTTATTCCCTCTGTGATCCCTGGACGTCTCCATAAAAAATTAACGCGTTGAACGACGAATAGTATGGGAATTAAGGTACTTTCTCTTTTCGTATACTCAACCAAATCCCTTCTATAGTTTCTCCTCTTCTACCCCTTGCCTTCCTCTATGGCTTTCTCCTCTTCTACGGCCTTCTCCTTTTCTTCGTTATTTTCGCGCTTTGCCCTCCTGTATAGTGAGCGGATCATTAGGTAAAGGCTATGGTGTCGTCCCGGATCCCTGTAGCATGTTTTAGATACTTAACATGTTTCGTAAAGAGTAATAGCTTCTATCCTTATATCCTAAATGTTCACCTGGTTTAGGAGATAGGAAATCATATTAGAGCCCCTCTACTCCTCTCCCCCTCTCCTAAAATAATAATAATTCAATTTAACGTATTACCGGGCTCCCAGTCGGATCTAGGAACACGTAATGTCAATGCTCAAAGCAAAGTAAACCCGACTCTAGAGAGAGATCCCTCTAGAGTCCAAAATCTTTGCCTTTTCCTCACCCTAGACCATCCCAATATAGCTATGCTGAGTTGTCTCACCAGCTAATAGTTGTTATTCCCTATCTGCCAGTGCTGCCGCTCAGGAAACAGAGAGGTTATTATGACAGGGCCTGGGTTAGTTGGAAGGGGGCCCAATCCCCTGTATTCTCTTTTGCAATAGTCCTTGCAACTTGGAAGTGTTCCAGTATGTTTGTTTCTAGGGGCCATTGCGCAGCTGCTCTTGTTATCCTCTTCTCCTCCAACATCCCCGGGAGCTCTGCAGTGCCTGTCTTCAAAAGAAGATTCGCACAGTGTTGGATATAGTTGGGCCACAACGCCAGGATAGGTTGCAATGTTTCCCGTCCAGTTTTCTTCTAAAATAACTATAAAATCTCTTTTCCAAATCGAAGCCCGTATTTTTAATTAGGGAGAATAAGCTTACGTTTATTTTATCTCTAATTCAGAAATTCTTCAGCTAGTTGGAGATCTCAGTGAAAGGCTAAAGAGGTTAGTTTTAAGTTCTTGGGAAGGGAGGGAAAGAAGGCGAAAGAGAGAGAGAGAGAGAGAGAGAGAGAGAGAGAATGGGGGTGTTTAGAAGGGGGAAAGGATATCAGAGGGAGAAGGGTAGAGAAAAAGGTTTAAGGTTCAGTGAAATTTAGGAAACGCCTAGCCGTCTATAAGCTTTTAGAATAGAAGATACAAAGCTGCGTATTAGCGGTTAGATAAGGAGCTGTAGATAGTACTACTTTAGGCGTGATCATGTCATCGAAAGAATAAAGAGTATCTTGTACTGAAAGACGGTAGAGAATGTAACGGGCTAGAACCCGATGAAGTCCTCAGGAGCAGCCCTCGATTGTCATTGCCTCGCGTCCGGATATGGTTAGCGCGCTACGACTACTCAGTGATTATCAGTTCACGCTCTCATGTCCATAGCTCTTCAGTAACTCAACTCTGTTCAAATCTAGCTTCTGGTGGTTGACCGCTAGGTCCCTTCCAGAAGAAAGATAAACTCCCAGCCTTGGAGTTTACGATGTTTTAAACGTTAATATTATATTAGATAAAGCTTACAGAGATCATTCTAGTAGAGGCTAGATATTAACTATAGACACGGGTTTTATATTGCGTGGAGAATAGAGAATTCACAGGTTTGGGGTTATTTAGTATCAACCTAAATAGGGGCTTACCTATATCCTACGTGTTTTAACCTAAAACTAAGGTAAGAGGAAAGAAGCACTAGCTAATTAACAAAGTTAAGAAAACTCACAGCCTGAGTACTTAAGAAACTGTGAGCCTCCTTAATATAACTGTAAACGATATGATTCGGTTTGAAGGCTGTCCACCTCGGCATAACGTGAAGCTTGAATTAGTTGCAAGGCTCTTCAAAGCGGATATAAAAGTCGAATATTGGGAATTCGTAAGTGCTCGGCCCAAGGGTGAATACGTGAAGTAGAGAAATGTAAAGTTGATCCTGTAAGGCTTGATTTCTCGAGACAACTGTCATGCTGCATATTACAAAGCTTTTTCGTCATACTTTCGCAGGAAATCTATCCCGATCCCTGAACCCCAACCTGAACGCCTTGTCGTCGCCCGAGACATGCAATGCAAAGATCATGACCGACCCCTTCATTCTGCTCATCCTTTAAACTCTTATAGAGGCTTCGAGACGACATCGCAGAACCCATCGTCCTACGTGGCTACATCCCCACGCACGGTCTAGTACCCCCTAGACCTCGTATACTCGTGAAGAAAGTTTCCGCTCTAATTTCATTTAGCAACTGCCGCACTCAAAACTTGTGTCCTGAAAAATCCTCCCTTTGTCCTTTCGATGACTTGCTGGTAGACGGACTGGGGGGGATGGTTCATGACGACGGTGCCGGCCTGGTAGTCGATCTTGGCGTCGACGCGGGTGTCGCGGATGAGGTTGACGATCCATTTCTCTCCTTCGTCCTGGGAGAGTCCGAGACGGGTGGAAAGATCCCTTAAAGCTGTTAGTTTGAATGGTCAATGATTGCGAAAGAGGCTTGAGCTTACTTGATATCTATCCGCTGGTGAATCTTGCAATAAGATTCTGAAATAAGATGCCTCGCGGAATCTACAAAAGCATCCGCAGTGCCGAGCAGGAAGAAATCATTCTTCAAAATCTCCTCCGTCTCACCGAGCTTCTTCTGCGCCTCCTCGAAGTCGAAATCGATGTACAGCGCTTTAATGAAGTCGGTGACCGGGTCCCGGTACTCATAACCCTCCTGCCTCACAATTCGCACCAAGTCCTTCAATTGCTTCTGGTACTGATTGGTGTTCCTGTTGCGATTCCGGTTAGTGATGACGGCCGCGGCGAGGTATCTGAGGATCCAGGGGCAGTTGGTCTGGATAGTGTTGATGAAGGCGGGGGAGAAGAACATTTCGGTGAGGGTCTCGCGGGCGGGCTCGTAGTTGAAGAAGGGGAACAGAGACCAGTGGATCAACCAGGTGCGCTGGAAGAGTTGGGCGAGCGGGTTGTTGAAGAGCCTGGTCTCAATCGATTCTTTGAGCTTGGCAATTTCCTCCATGGCGGCCTCCCAGTTTACGGAGAGGATTTCTGAGGCGAGTTTTCCCCAAGTAGCTTCCGCGACTTTGTCGGTGTCAGTGGACTGGGCATGTCAGCAAACACTCCAATACCAAAAATAGAGAGAGATCCGTACCAAAACGCGGAATCTGTAGAGCAGTTCAGCAGCATGAGGATAAACACCACAGCTGTACTGGAACTGTCCATACTCATAGAGCTGGTTCACCATCTCCACAGTAACCCCGTGGTTCTCCTTCAAGTAGGCCAAGTTCTGCACTTTGTCGCTCCTCAGGTTCGAAGTAACGGTCTCGTCATCCAAAAGTGCGGAGAGCTTGCTTGTCTCCTCCTCCAACTGATCCCGACGCTTCAGGACTAGGTCTCGCTTCTTGCGGTACTCTTCTGGCATCTCGGGAAGGCCGTGAATCTCCTGATCCAGCTGGCCCACAAAGTCGGTCATGTTCGTTGGCTTAAGAAGAGCAAGGAGGAGTTTCTTGGTCTCAATAGACTGTTCGGTGTCCTCATCGCTGCTGAAGTTGAGGAGTGGGTAGATTAGATGGCGGTCGAGGTTGGGCATGAGTTTCGGGAGGAGGTTATATTGCTCCGCGACGCCTGAGACGCCGTTGTTCGTTGAGTCGGCCATATTGTATGTGTGTCTGGGGGTGGAGAGGAGACGGCGACGAGGTGGATGGTGAAGGCGTGGAGAAGTTCTTTGGCGGGGCGTGTTGTTGAAGGAACAATGACAGACTGTGCGCCGAGTGCACGGACCCCCTCGCCAAATTTTTGGTGTTGCATCGTGAAAGTCTCGCATGCGGACAGGGAGCTTGCTTTGACCTCACTACGCCCGTCTGACGCTCTCTTTCAGCAATTGACAGCTTATAACTGTCCAGCAAATATTAAACCCCATCATGGCTCTCTCACAGCCGGTTCTTTCATTCCTGAGGCCTTTGGGGCCTCCAAGGCCATCGACTTTCAGGCAGTTCCTCCGCTTCTCCACCGCGACAAGACTGCGCGTCGAAGGTATAACTTAACCGTATTTATTTGATATCCGAAGATCAGGTCGCTAACATCTGTTCAGCACAATCAGCGTCAATTCCTCCAGAATCCGCTCCCCAGACGCTGTCAGCTCAAGAAGCATCCCGAGCCGCCGACCTCGCAGCAGCGGAAGCAGCCACAGACGCGGATAATCCTAACTCCCCCGCCCCAAAGCCTACTCTCCCCTCAAAGCGGTCGAAGCAAACACCACGATCTGCCGCATGGCCGACGCTTGTGGCATCCAAAAACACAACACCTCCTCCTTACCACGTCGCGCGGTCGCTGAACAAGAACCTCCCCGTATACCAGGACTACAAGAGAGGAGGCAACCTCCACCAGACTATTATACGGAAGATTACGGGAGACTTGCATGTTTTGAAGGATGAGGTGAAGGAGCTGCTGAGGAAAGACGAGAAAGATGTTAAGATCAATGATCTTACAAAACAAGTTGTCATAAAGGTAGGTCGAGAAGTCTGCCTAAGGATCTTGTCTGTGACGTGCGATAGCTAACATATCATAGGGTCACCACAAGGTGCAGGTCATGGAGTATTTGGCCTCCAGAGGGTTCTAATATGGGACAAATTGGACTACCTTAAGGAGCTTTTGAACATTGTATAAAGTATATCTGTAGTAATAGTGAAAGCATTGTGCATAAATAGGTGAACGCTAGGTTGGCGGCGTTCAACTGATGTACTGCATGGTGAGTACATCATTACATCTTATACCATTTCGTAGAACGAAAAACCAATCTTGTGGTACACATCTCATTTTCATTTAACATTACCGGCATATATACTTAGACGGAGTTGATTGTTACACCTACCTTTAGGAATCTAAACCAAACGGTTATAAATTTCCTAACCCGGAGTCAGACTCACCACGTCCTCAAACGATGATATAGGGAAGCTTCTAATCCCATTGCGAATGATGGTAAACAGTAGAAGTTTTAAGAAACTCATAATGAAACCGGCTCGTTCCCTAATGGAGAAGGGTAAAGTGTGGTTGAAAGGGTTCTTCACTAAATACAGGGAACATGAGGTATGTGAGCATCCGTTATTCACTTTCACTAATGGCGCCCAAAATATGCTACGCTATCACCGCACTCCCAGTACTGTGACTATAATTACGCCTCTTTCACCACTATATGCAAAGACAACAGGTAAAATTAAAGGGGATAATCTATCTAAGCTTGCACCAGATTATTGCATCCTCTCACCCACACCAACAACCAATAACACCCTTATCTACGCCTCCAGCCATGTTTTTGAAAGGCGTGAACGACATCGCCCAGTTCAATCATATCCATGAGCGCATCCTCTGTAAGGTACAACTTCACCCAGTAATCACACTCCCTAACAGCGATTCCAGCGAATGCCGCTGTCGTCTACGGAGCCTCATCCAGGATCCTCAACAACGGCTACACAATCGTAACATCTCACGACCAGTTTGACAAGCAATACCAAGCAGCGCTCGTACAACACCGGCCTCGCCGAAACCATACTACTGAAGGTGTTGTTCTTATCAAAAGCGCGCACAAAGACAGCCTGTTCGACGCTATGAAGGATTTGCTGAAATCCATAGGGAGCGATGTGAAGTCTTGCTTGGAAAAAACCGAAGAGGGAGAACCGATATGCGATGTGAAAGATAGTACAAAGGAGATTGAGCAAGGGATATCTGTTAGAGAGCAGGTGGAGTCCGCTGCTGGCGAAGGAGCGCAAGGAAATCCTCGTATCTGCCCGACCACCATATTTTCGTCACCTCAGAATTTCGAACTTCCACTCCCATCCTCGTCTTCTCTACCCCTTCGTCCTGATGCTTCTCCTAGAGTCTTTCACACCGGAACATATTTTCCTGGAAAGCATGTTCTTCCTAGTCGAAATTCCACTAGAGCATATCCTCGGGGAGCAAATCAGCCGCCTTTCCCACCCTACCATACTTCTTGAATCCCTAGTGGCCTCTTTCATGCCCAAAATGCCTCATATTATGGGACCAGGGATCTTCAGGCTTCTCTCAAGCTTTGAAACACCCCAAACTCTTCAGCTCGACGATACCATCATTCTACCAGTTCCGAAGGTACCATACCCTCCAGAAACTCGACCACTGCTAATACACGCCACCGTTAGTAGTTTATCATCCACGTGAACTAAATCATCCTCTGAGAGTTTGTCTCGGATCCTGTGGACAGAATCAGAGGCAATTGCTAATGGATCTCTGCCGAACTTACCCGGTTGTAGCTGAGGCTAGCAAGATGGTTATGTAAGAGGCATCATGGGGAGGCAGTATTGAAAGGGGATTGAGGTTAGTTAAGTTTGAAGCGGACAAACCTTTAATCTTTATCTATGCGGCTGTTGGATATAGATAAAATCGGAAAAATTTTGTATGCGCTCGTCCTCCCATTTGGATTGACTGCAGATGGTGTAGTTACAATCTTTTAGCTCCACCTATAACAAGGGTGACTTCTGGAAATCTAGAGTGAATATATCCTAGGATTTCAGCTACTTGTTACCTTTACACGTTACGATACTGCCATAGGAATTTAGAGCAGCCACGAATTACTACATAACCTGGTGCCGCCGGCGCGAGCGCTTCTTTCCCCCCTCTTCAGTCATAATGAAAGGAGTGAGGTTGAATGGTGAGTTTGAGGAAGGTGCTGCGCTGCTGGTAAAAGAGAAATCTCTTTCCGCAGTTAGCTTGGAAAACACTAATATCAAACAATATCTGCATGTTTTATACAGACAGCCTATAGGACAGTTGGTATCACGAGAATTACTATCGTAATAGCGTTTCCAGTTGGATAAGTCCATTATTCTCAACTAAGAAACATGGATAAAGCATTTCAAGGCTGTCATCATCAGTAAGCATGCTAGCATCTATCTAGATACTCAAAGCTACCACTAACGAACGATACCGGCAATGTAAAGCCAATAGAGAACAATGGCACTGCCCGGCCTGAGCCAATGGACCCAATTTATTATGTCGTGAGGAAGTTAATGCCCAAAAACAAAGCGGCTGCCCATCACAGGCGCTCTAACGGTCACTCCAGGATATTGTTCCAGAGCTCTGAACATGACTCCGCCCACGACGCATTAATAGACCTCCATCGCCAGATGAAAGACAGATGGCAGGCGTTGCGTGGCCGAAAGGAGACGCACCCGTTACCAGTGCGTGCCTTAGTAGAAGAGATTTTAATATCACCATATTGGGAAGTCTAGAAGAACTAAGGGAGCCTCCAGAAACGCCACCTTTAGAAATTGGGAACGCTCCGAGAAGTCTAAATATACCGAGACCGCAAGATCGAAGACGGAGCATAAACAGATCCGAACAGCCAGCCAGAAGCCGAGGCCCAGACAGACATGGACGGCGGAATCGACCTCAAAGCTGAACCCGAAATGGCGACACGGACGGTTGGCGAAGGCAGGATAACTGTCGACCGCGACATCGAAGCCGAAGCCCAAACATATATGACCGGTACCGTTATGGGGAGGACTGCTACGGGGAGGACCGTGATAATAGGGCGGACCTTTATTGGGAGGGTGTTTATTGGCACAGGGACCGTGGTCGCGACAGAGAACATGACCGATATAAACCGAGATCACCACGAAAACTGCAATAAATGTCTCCGGCGTGAGTTTGACGACGTTATATATAGATGGCTGGAGTCCAGTTCATGAAGTATCCCCCTTAAAGGAAACAGCTTTGTATGAACATAGCCGCTTGGAACCGAACGTTTGAAGGATAAGTGAGGTATATCAGACAGGGAATCAGGAAGGGTGTTGTGCAAGACGTAGTATTTCTAGATATTACAAACCTTTCCACACGAGATAATTCTCTGTTACCGGAATCTCTTCAGACGACCACAGCAACTGTAATATCTCTACAACAGTCTCCTTCGTGAACACATACCCGCTCGTCTCCCATATCCTTATGGTAAATACAAGACAACCGATATCTGCCTCAGATGATGGAAAGTACAGTGATTGTCCCCTAGCCGATTACCTTTTCATTGAACAAAAACACCCATATTCCCCTTCTTTCTTGCTACCTTGAACTTATCTTATACATACTAACTTCCTTCTTCCTCTCCCCTTCTAGTGGACTCAATTATCGGTTTTATTATAACCAAATAACAGGGGTAGGCGGTAAAGATAAGAAGGGAGAGGGAGAAAAGGAGAAAAGGAGAAAAGGAGAAAAGAGAAGACCAGGAGAGCGCAGGAGGGAGTTTTGGGAAGAGTGGCGGGTAGAATGGGGTGTGGATGCATTTGAATGTGGGAGTGAATTGGTTTCTAGGGGGTTAGTGGTGGTGGTAGTAGGGATCTAAGAGAAAAAAGAAAGTGTGGCTTCTATTGATATAAGTTTGTAATTATCGCCATCTATGGGTTGGAAGCATTCCAGATTTCTAATCCTTAGCTTCGCCTTTCCACTAGCATAAATAACATCTATAATGTGATTTTTCTACTTATCTTTATAGTATCTCCTTGTTTCATTTCTACACTAGGTGTTCAAAAGTGGATTTTAGTCTCCTTTAAAAA
>ML994410.1:0-12864 GCA_010093945.1 Delitschia confertaspora ATCC 74209 | reverse complement strand
AACCCCATTGGGTTTTTATCCCCGTCGTCTACGACTCCAGTTAAGTGTGAATTCTACTTCAATATAATTTGCTGTTGTAACCCAACACCAACGCATCGGTACTTAGTAAATGCTAGTAGTATGGATGCTCATCCAGTGTCGAATCCAACCCCCCTGTCCAATTCAATTTCATGTGAATTCGAATTCAACGTCACCAGGCGGCGCATCGATTAGTACGCGCGCTGCAAGATCCTAAGTGATGCTAGCATATATCAGTGCGCAAGCCCCAAAGATAGCGAAATATATATATTAGCATTGGATCTATGTCGTAGTGAGTTGCCCTTATTACGAATTAAAGCTGAAAGATATATTTAAGGTTATCCGCAGATAAATATAGGTTGGAGGTACCAATCACGGATGGATGCACTACCTAGTCATGTCAAGTATAAGGTGTAATCAATCCTAGTGTGATTCTGCTCTAATATAAACTCTAGCTTGGTATGGTTTATAATCAAGTATGAATTTAGGACATTTTGAATTAGGACATTTTGAATTAAGACATTGTGAATTAAGACATTGTGAATTAGGTCGGTGTGAATTTAGGACGGTATGAATTTAGGACAGTGTGAATTTAGAACAGTGTGAATTAGGACAGTGTAAAATTTAGGACAATGTGAATTTAGGACAGTGCGAATCTATGGCAGTGCGAGTTTTTAGGACAGTGCGAATTCTATGACTGTAAATGTTTTCTAGTGTGAAGCTCAAGACGGTAGGCGTTCCAGCCGGATATCAATTCCAGGTCAGAGTGGGTTTCAGCCCAATATCGATCCAGTTCAGGAAGAATCCCAGCCAAGATAGCAATTGCAATTCAGTATGGATTCTGGTCCTGAGTGAGTTCTAGTCCAGTGTGGCGTCTACTACAGTCCGACTTTTAAGACTGTGAATTCTAAGACTGTGAATTCTAAGACTGTGAATTCTAAGACTGCGCAAATTCTAAGACTGTTAACATAATGCATTCATGTCTCCTATCGTATCCACTCCTCCGCCTTCCCTCTGTATTCATAATCATGCAGAATTCGCCTACCTAGAGAAAATGTACGCTAGCCACATCACTGTCAAGTGCAGAACAACTGCGTGCCATGTCTGCGTCACTCTCTCTAGAATAGTGCTTCTCCCCCATCCCGTGCCTCACCTCGTCCTCTCCTCTCTCTCTCCCGTCGAACACCACCACCGTCACCGGAAGCTACTGTAATGCACTTGCTTGGTGATATCATCATGTGCCTTCGCGTTTTTGCCTCTCCTCAACTTCTTCTCTTTTCTTGCCTCTCCTCAACTTTCTTCTTTTCGCTCCGCTTCCTCCTCTTCTTCTGCCTGTTCAATTTCTGTCTCTCTCTGCTCCTCATTCTTTCCCTTCTTCTTGCCGCTCTTACTTTCCGAACGTGTATTCTATAGCTCGTTCTTGACAGCCCGCCTCCTCAAGTCCCCGTCATTCGCACCCTCAAACGAGCCGCGAGGAAGATGCGCTGGAGCAGCCCCATTGCCGGTATCCGTAACATGACTCAATCGAATCAACTCCTCCTGCATCGCTTCCCTTACCCGGACACACAGCGCATCCACATCAGCGGCTGTCATCCCCTTTGTCTGAATAGGCGGAAGCACCGAAAAATCGATCTCGCCCGACCTAAAAATCCACTTCTTCATATTCAACACATGCGAATAATTCGCCGCGACGACCGGGACAATGGGGACCTGGGCCTGGATTGCAAGGTGGAAAGCGCCTTTCTTAAATGGAAGCAATTCTGGTTTCTCGGCGTAAGACCGTGTGCCTTCGGGAAAAATGAAGACGGAATGTTTTTCTTTTTGCATCTGCATGGCTGCGCCGCTCATGGCCGCGCGGGCGGTCTTACGGTCGGCGCGGTCAATGAAGACAGTTTTTGAGAGGGCCACTGTGGGGAGAGGTGAGGTTAGCTTGAGGGATAGAGGAAAGCTAGAGGAGGGGGAGGATGGGAGGGAGGACGGATAACGTACTAAACCAGCCGAGGAACGGCGTGTACTTAAGTGACTTTTTGGCGGTGACGGAGCAGTATTGGGGGAACATGCAGCCGAGTAATAGGATGTCGAGTTCGCTATATTGACATAGTGGTTAGTTGATAGATCCGAGAGAGGTCCCAGAGGTAGAGGAACGCTTCCCGTTTCCCCTACCCAGGTCCAATGCATTCCCTTCTCTTCAGCCTCGACCGACGAAAACACTCACCTCTGATGATTCCCCACGAAAACCGCTGGCCTCTCCAAGAGCGCCTCCTCACCACCCCTCCGACCAGCCTCAGTCCTCCCACTATCTAGAATCCGGAAAGTGACTCCAGTCCCCCACCACATGGTCCATTTGAATGCCCTGGCGGTTGTCCATTGGCTCAGTCCTCCATATCCGACCAGGCGCAATACTGCACTGGCGATGGAGCCATATGTCGCACAGATGGAAAGGGCGATTATGGACGTGAGGGCGCGGGCCCAGAATGCAGAGAACTCGGAGAGACGGCCGGGTAGCATGTGGGAGAGGACGTGGAGAGCGACGATGAGGGATATTGGGATGACGAGGGAGTAGATGAGCCAAGACATGGTTGCGAAAGCCTGGCTCGGTGGTTAATGAATCCGTAAAATAGTAGATGCACTAGTAATTGTCCGTGAGCGATAGTTTTGATAGTGTGGGAAGGTTTGGCGCGAGGGATGATGTGGAGAAGTGATAGTGTTTTGTGGAAAGCAAATTATAGGAGATCAAAGGGTAGGAATTGAAAGTGAACAAGAATTTGTATTGTAAGGGAGAAAAATAACTCTTGCGGGTGGTAGGCGTAGTAAGGAACCGACGAACGTTGACGTTGTGATGTTGGAAAGGGCATGTGAGGTTTTTCCAGGTCTGAGGTCAACCTTGAACGCCGAGGTACCGTGTACCAGATCTCGCTTAGAGGGGGATACCAAGATCTGTGAATACTAACATTGAAGCTTATCTTGAAGCTTATTTATTTATATATTTCGGGTATGCTCTTCAGCAAGACTGTGAATATACATAGGGGCAACGAGGTTGATGATTGTGTAAATTGAGGTGGAAAATACGATATATATAATGTAGATTCAATCACACGACCAACAGATGAGGGTGATCAATCCGTATACGCGTGACACAGGAGCTTAGAAGCCTGCAAGAACAGCAGAGCTTTTTGAACATCTTGTAGAGCAATCTTTTTTTTTTGCGCTGGGGAGACGATGAGATGCAATGAAGACGAAAATTCCCTGCACTGCTCCCGTAAAAAATTATTGACTATTGGTCCCCTATCATTATCGGATTACCCCCCATAAATGACGTACTGTGATGTTCGCGAGTCATGCGCAGCGCAGCTTAGACACCACAGCAGGACACCACAGCTAAACACCACAGCTACGCACCACAGCTACGCACCACAGCTATCCACCACTAGACACCCCTATCTACCACTATCCACTCTCGGTGTCCAACATTGCTTTCCCGTTCGCTATTTCTGATTTACGAAAACTATAGTGCGGCATTTTCAGGCCTACAGTTCCCTCTCAAAGAGGCTGAGCTATAGCTTAGGCTCATCCTCCTCCAATATGCAAGCCCCCAAGTTTCTTTTTCTTCCCTATTTATACGTCTCAAAGCTCTTAGCTAACCTCTCCTCCAGCTCTTTTCGGCATGTCTTTCTTCGAATTGTACCTCGTAACCTTCAACTGTGCGAGGGAGCTCATCGACCCCTCTACCTTCGCACCAAACCTCTTCTCAGCCCTTCCCTCCTCCTCTCAGGATATCCCAGACATCTTCGCCATATCACTGCAAGAGATAGCTCCAATCGCATACTCTTTCCTCGGTGGCTCATACCTGACCCCCTATTTCGACCGCATTACCTCTACCGTCCAACTCGCGGCGAAAATTCGTACCAATGAACAAGCTACACTCGAACATGTAGTGACGCGGAGCTTAGGCATGACTGCCATCATGGTATTCGCCAAACCAGAATTCGCACAACGAGTCCAATGGATCCAATCCGCGGCCGCAGGCGTTGGACTATGGAACATGGGCAACAAAGGCGCAGTCGGTGTTCGCATAGGTCTCTCTATCGACAGTCAGACTTATACCACAGAAGAAGCCAACGGTGAAAGGATCCTCACCCTCACAGCTGCACACCTCGCACCACATGAACCGAGTTCTGAAACACGGAATAAGGACTGGGAGAACATCGTCCGGAATCTGGTCTTCATAAACAACGACCACTCCGGCTACACATTCGCCGAGGAAAACAAGCCCTTACTTTCCTCTTCCCTTTCTGCGCCCAGTGCTCCCCCTCCAGACAACACTGGTCTCTACGACGCTGGCTCACACATCTTCTTCGCCGGCGATCTCAACTACCGCACCCGCGACATTCGTCCCGTCGACTCGTCCCACCTCTCCTTCCCGCAACCCGTCTCCTCCCCATCCTCCCCATTCCACTTCTCCCACCTCTTGGAAACCGACCAACTGAACCGTGAGCGTACCGCTAACCGCACACTGCACGGCTTCCAAGAAAACCCAATCGCATTTCCACCGACGTATAAGTACTCTTCAAAGCAGGGCCAGCATCTCAACACTTTGACCGACTCGCCTAATGATCATGAGGCCGAGGAATATTGGGCGTGGGCGAGCCATCGGTGGCCGAGTTATTGTGACAGAATCCTCTACGTCTTGTCTTCGTCATCTCAGTCGAAACCGCGCACGTATACCGCGCTGCCGGTCCAACGTACTTCCGACCACCGTCCGGTTGCGTTATCCGCTCGGATCAAGCTCGAACCTGTTTCGGCTAAGGAAGCTAGGGAGGTCCAGGAAAAGCGGCCGTTTGATATTAATCCGTATTGGCGATCGAGGAAGAGCGCTGCCAGGCAGTTGGAGATTGTGGTTGGTATTGCAAGTTATTTGGCACTGACGAAGAAAGGGAATACACTACTAGCCGTAATAGGGGGTTTGGTGTTTGCTTCTTGGTACATGGCGTATTGGATAAGGGCAGCGTGAGCAACGTCTGTGTAATGTGTGTAATGTTTTCATGAAATACGCAATGATACTCGAGGGATTTTGGTACACAAAGCAGTTTATTATTTTGAACTCCAATAGACGGTTTTTGGTTCGAATGTTGTAAGGTATAATGTTAAATATACATTTTACGGTCCTCTCATATAAATGGCACCAGATATCGCACTTATTTCCTCCTCGCCCTAATTCGAAGAGAGTGTTTAAACTAAGTCATATACCCGGGGTTCAGCTTACAAGGGAAATGCTTCAATAAGAACGCTACCTCTATGTTGGATGGATTTACTTTTCCCGGTTAACAAGGTCCCCGCACCCAGATCAACGGGTCCCCTAGGAACACGTCTAGGGAGATGTGACAGTGTTCGAACAACTCGAACTCCCCACTTACTCCCTTGCGCACCTCTTCCGCACTTCTCGACATCTCGGCCCTTTGGAACACCACCGCTCTATAGGCCGGAGATATCCTAAAAGCTACCGAGTTCCGAGGATGCTTCAATATGATACAGCACTTGATTTGGCGATTCTGACCGTCATGCCAACCCTATAATCTGGTACAAGCGGCACGGGAATGGGGCTGGCGCATTTTGTTGTGCTACAAAGAACGAAACGAAACGAAACGGTATGTCTGGAGAGAGCCCAGGGGCAAAGGAACTCCCAGAGCAGTATCTTTAGTGCAGAGAGCAGTGGGATTGTACTGGATTGGATGGTGGACGCTCCAAGGTCTTAGGAGGGCTTATATGTCCGTGTATGATGTTACTCGAGTCTGGCCAGATGCGAATTGTGATAGCAGTGGATCTAAGGGAAAAGTGGGGATAAAGGGGTATGACAAGAGGCCGTGTACCAATTTTTTCGTCAGGAAATGCACTCGCTGTGCCTTGTTGTTATAAAGAGGATGGGGATGGTGTCTGTTGGACAAATAAAAGCATGCTCCGAGGTGGGGAGTACAAAGAGTGAAAACCCGTTTTTTTTTATGTACCGGGAGGTCCACAAGCTAAATGGTCTGAGGCATGTGGGTATTGGGTTCTCAATCTGGAGCCCACGGACGAACGAAGGTATATGAAAGCACGCCAGATGCTGTGGTTTATTGAACTTCAAGCGAAGATTAAGGATTACCGTCGAGGCTTGTATCACTATAGTTGTCCTCGTACGATGAGAAGAAGCGTTCAAAGGTTTAAGAGTTCAAGCATTCAAACGTTCAAGTGTTGGAGAGTTCAAGCCTTTGTGCGTCACGCTGTTACTAGAATAGGAGAGTTGATATCCAGAACTATTTGTACCAAGTACAAAACGAAAATAAATGCTACCAGTTGAACCAAACCCATGGGGAATTCATGCAGACAGCATGAAACGTGAAATGAAGTGAGCCGAAAGCCATGAGTTGTTGAGTGGATCAATTGAAAACTGGGGTGACACTAGAAGCTTGAGGTTCTCGAGCCACTTGGTGTTATATGTACTGGGATAGAGAAGTAAAGCTGTATAGTAGAAAGAAAAGCAATTAAAGGTGTAATAGGTAATTTCTGTGATATGGGGAGCTCAGCAAGGAAAACGGGTATGTCAAGTAAAACCTGACAGGAAGTAGAAAGATACGGGGAAAACTGACCATATGCCGTGGTTTAACTGGTAAGACATATGTCTGAGAAGGGGAATGAAGAGTCCAGAGCGCATATACACCCATCTCTTTCAACTTGCTATATAGTTTTCGCCTTCAAAGGTGTCAACTAGATATGGGTATGCAAGCATGGCCATCAATTATTCAACGCCAGAGGGAATTGTGGTCCGGTGAATTCATACAGAATCATTCAAGCGCACTATGGGAGGAAGCAGAAACACACATACCCGGCACATGTCTGCATATAAACTCAACAGTCTGCGACCCTGCTGCGCGATGCAGGAATTGCAATCGCCAGATCCGGTTCATGCAGCCGGATTACCTCTCCTTACCTCGCAAAGGTATACCATCGCCAGAGATATACCGTTATTTTTTTTTTTTTGGTTATAAAGATTTGATGCTAAAGACGGGTTCTAGCTGGTTCCAGGGTGGTAATAGACAAAAGAGGGGTTAAAACGTGAGAAAAAACTGACGTTCTCGCTGACCTTCACTGGAGTGTACCTCCGCTCACCATATGAAAACTTTCTGCACTAACCGTCCGCCCCCGCCAGAGCTTTAGCAATAAATATATATGACCAGTATATAGGATAGGGGTATCAGAACAGATAACGGGCTTCTTCCAAATGGGAAATGCGATGCGACCTTTTTTTTTTAATTCGTGGAAGCTCAGACCCGGATAAATGAATCCAGATGCGGAGAAAGTCAATCGTTGCTTATTCTGTTCTTTTCTCTGTATCTCTGAGATTCCCACGACGACGCTGTAGTGCCCCTCGTTACGATGGCATGGTTTGTACACACAATCCCATCATCCATCTCAGTCTAGGCTGTCACTCATGAGGGGTCGTACGTGGTTGTGTAAAGAGGAGACGGAGCCGAGAGATACATACAAACTATTTAGGGTTAGGACCATTGATACACTAGAAACAACTAAGAAGCTTCGAAATGCTTGCATCGTTTGTCATCTCGGAGGTTAATAACGAGGGTAAATTGTCTGAGATGAAAAGGTCTGTGTTGGATGGTATTTCCAACCTTGTTTATCTCAGAACCAGTGCAGAAAGAATAGGCTACGGAATGAGGAGCAAGTTTGCCGGTGTCATCCATTTCCTTATGCGGACTTATTTGGATATATTTAGTGGTGTCAAATGAGAGGTTAAGGATAATCTGCGTGCATGGTAGGTTTTTTTTTGGGGGGGGGTTTGCCAAAAATTGTGACAAGCGGCTAGAGTATGAGGCGAAGTTCGGGACATGGCTCGGAAGAGTTTCAGGTTCCCGAACTGGCATTTGGTAAGTTTGGAATGACGACAATGATTCGTTAGCGATGCTGAAGATGCGGGGAGGTTGAGTCGGCCCCTCCTAGAAAGCCCCATCTATGTGAGGGGTGAGAGATGTACTCGTCAGCATATACGAAGTCGTCGGAGGGTGTGCTAGTTTTGTTCTGGCTTCTATACTGCGTCGTCAGACGCTTCCTCATCAGCGCTGAAGCTGTGGCTGGGCTTGCGGGAGACGATCAAGCAAGCCTTCAGAACAGTCAGCACCAGGGACGGGACAGCCTCTCATATCGATTTCAAACACAGGCCCGATACGCGTGGCCTCTGGGGCTTGGCCACAAAAGGGGAATTCAAGGAATGCGGGTTGCCTGGTGCGGCTGTTGTTTTCGGCGCCGCCGCCGTGATAGAACCAGTCAAATCATCATTTCTTCTCTTGTGCTCGTGAAAAAAGGCGAGTGAAGAAAGGAGAGTGAGTAGATAGGTAAGTTGCTAATTAATGCGACCTTCTTCCTTTACTGTCACCAAACCTGCGCCCAACCCGATACACCCGCCCCGTTGAAGATTGATCGTCTTCGCCTGTGCAACAGCTTCAACCAGGATAGATAGCGCCGCCATATGAAACCGTAGCCCAGAACTGCGTTCCAAGGGAACCCCAAACCATCCATTCCACAATCTTCCGCCAGTCTTCTTTTGCCGTCTTCCATTTACTCTACTCTATTTATCTTCCCTACTTCGTACTCATATCTCTATCCTGTATTCCCTTTCGCTGTGACGGCAATTCCCTCCGCAGATGCCAATTTGCATCTCAAACTGCGAGTCCACCGATCCGCTTGGCACCCCGAACCCTGGCCGTCGTGGAGATAAGAGCGCCCGATAAATATCCTCCAGCTCCCAAAATTATCACACTCCCTTTCCCTTGGCCGCTTACTCAACACCCCGACCTGTACACCCTACAACCTTGAGGCAGGGGGCGTTGCAGCTGTATCACCGTTCTCCAATTCATCCATATTCCTCGAACTCCTCACCTCCTCTCCTCTCCTCACCTCTGCCACTTCTCACGCGACGGTCCTCTCTTTCCAGCCTTTCCTCCCTCCTCCTCCTCTTCCTCCCCCTCCCCCCTCCTTCTCCTCCTTCTCCTCCTCCTTCTTCTCCTTCTCCCCTCCAATCTCACCCAGACTGTCAGGATGCTGAGCTTCCGTCGAGCATTGGTGCTCTCTCTGGGGCTGTTATGTCTCTTCTTCATTTTTCACTCGTCCCATTCGTCACGCCAGCCGACGCCAATACGAAACGCTGATGACCTCCCCAAACCTGCTTCTCTAAGCAAGCAAAAGAACGAACAACACCAAGACGCGAAGCAGGAGACTACCGAGACGACAAGGACGAACAAAGGTGCATCGTGGAAAGCACCCGATGCCCCAACCAAGAAACCGAAGACCCAAATCCCGGTCGACATCCTCCGTCAGAAGCCTCTCCGTGAGCAACTCGAGTACCAATTCCCCTACGACGTCGAGAGCAAGTTCCCCGCATACATTTGGCAGACATGGAAGTACACGCCAAACCAGGGCGAGTTCGCTGAGGAATTTCGCGAAGCGGAGGCGAGCTGGACCATACTACACCCTACGTTCGTACACGAAGTCATCACTGATCAGGTTGCTGAACACTTGATCCGGCATTTGTACGCATCGGTACCAGAGGTATTGGAAGCCTACAAGGCCCTTCCTCTTCCTGTTTTAAAGGCGGACTTCTTCCGCTATCTGATTTTACTAGCCCGAGGAGGCATCTACTCCGACATTGACACCGCGGCTCTGAAATCCGCCGTCGACTGGATTCCCAAGGATGTCCCAAGTAGCTCCTATGGCATGGTAATTGGAATCGAAGCGGACCCAGACCGTGCAGACTGGGCCGATTGGTACTCTCGCCGGATCCAATTCTGCCAATGGACCATCCAGTCCAAACCGGGCCATCCAGTCTTAGTCGACGTTGTCGCCAACATCACGCAAGAGACGCTCAAACGCAAAGCCGAAGGCCGTCTCACAACAGACCACAAGGGTATCATCGAGTTCACCGGCCCCGGTCTGTGGACCGACAGCATTTTCTCCTTCTTCAACAACCCTGATTACTTCGACATGAGCACCAGCAAAGGCAACATCACATGGGAGCACTTCACAGGCATGAAGGAGCCAAAGAAGGTCGGCGACGTCATCATCCTACCCATCACGTCCTTCAGCCCAGGTATCAAGACGATGAACGCCGGCGAGGACGATGACCCCATGGCTTTTGTGAAGCACAACTTCGAAGGTACGTTCCATTTCCCTTATTCGTGCTCCTCTCATGCATGTTCCCGATATCCGTACCTCATATATGCGTACCACATCGTTTGGTGTAACGGTTACCTATGCATAGCACCGGAGCCGCCACCGCTATAACCCATTTCTCTCTATCTCTTACGGTCTTCTTTCCAAGCGATGAGACACAAGACACTGACTCGGGATTCACAGGCACTTGGAAACCTGACGAACTACGCCATATCGGTGAAATTTTCAATTGATGATGGCGATCTTTCGCCTTTGGAAGCGCAAAGCGTGTATTGAAATTCCCCGCTGGGACAATCTCCCGATATCCCCTTCACTTCTCTTCTCTGTACACAATTTGATGAGCGTTTCGTTTTGAAGAGGGAAAAAAAACATGACGATGTGGCATGGCACTAGCGACACTTAGACGGCACCAGGGACTGGTACCACGTAGACTCGCCCGTTCGTGGGCGACACTGAGACTCAGGTACAGACACCATTCCGTTGTCGAATGTTGAACGACAGGTACGGCCGCGACCAATGCAACAACAAAAGCAAGGATTATTTGGCGTTTCATTCACTCTTTCGCTTACTTACCGCTCTATACCCTATCCTTCAAGTGCTGAAGATTAGAGGTAATCTCAGTTTCGTTGTTTTTGGGCTTTTTGGGCGTTTCTTGTTAGCATGGGTTGGCTTTTCTGTACAACTAGCATGGTAGTAAGGGGAGTAGGTAGGCTATTAGATGGCGGGTTGCTCGGTGGAGATGAAGGGAAATACATGTGTGTTGAACGCAGACTGGGGAGTTCATTGTGGAGATTGCTGGAGTGATATTCGATGCGTGTCCTGCGCTACAACAAACGACATCCTTCCTCGTAAACCCCATTTTGACAACCAGACTACTGTTTTCCCATCCCACAAGCCCACTGATACTTCCGGCGATTATCCGGATCATATCCTAGACCAGTGACAGACCGGTACCTACATTCAGAACTCTTGTCTCAATCAACCTCTTGCATGTTCATCATTTTGTATTTACCGTTGCGCAAATATCATGGGCGTAGGCGCCCGCTTTGTGGTCGGCCAGCAAGCGAAACACAGCCAGGGGCAACAAAAATTTACAAAGTCTGTGTTTGCCCTTACAAAATACTCGCCGGTATTCCATAGTTTTAGTACCGAAAACTGTCCATGGGCGGGCATGCTCCTCCATCATAGGAACGTGGTTATCGTTCAACTGTTCCGCACGCTCACTCTCTTTACTTTCTGGATATCGTTACATTTCGAGTAATATCTCTTCTCACCATTTTTCTTTTTCTTATTTTTATTTTTTTTTTTTCCTTTTTAGCTCAGCTTCTTCCTGTTCCCATCATCACCACCGAGTTTTCTCATTCATGTATCTGCCCCGTTATCATATTGCTCCCCCTTTTCCTCATCCAATCTACCTTGAGCTAGAATTCAACAAGTACTCCTGAGAGTGCAAATTCGCTTCGATAAATGATTGAAAAAAAAAAAAAAAGTACCAGCCAAAGTAGAAGGCAGGAGAAGAGAATACGATAAAGAAACGGTAGTTCCAGACCAGAGAAACATGGAATGGGGGGAGAAGAAGGACCTGTATAAGGGCCTAGGATGATATAGAGAGCATATCAAATTAAATAAGAGCGAGAAGGAGATGGATCCGCCGAAATATACTTACTCTTAACCATTGACAAATTTATAGAAGCGGGAGGGCGATGTAGAATCGGGGGCACAGGACGACATGGGAGAGAGTAGAGGAACGGTATGTGCCAACATCGTGTCCAAAAGCCGAGCGGGGAAGAGCATTAGCACATATATATGTGGGAGGCTGTAACGGGTTAGAGAAGTGCATACCTCAAAGCGATGATAACCTTGCTTCTAAAACATCTAGCCTATAACGTTCTTTCCGAGATCTAGCCCGGTGTTAGTTTCTCCTCGAATTTTTTTATCCTTCCAAGCCTCTTCCCTAGATGGGTTTTCCTTGCAGGTTTATATGTATTAGAGAGAACCACGTAATACTTCTCTTCTACAATGAACTTGCAGCTGTCAAGAAGTGTTGACCAGTCGTACCATGAGAGCCCTAAATCTCTGCTTTCGTCTTACCAAGAGGTCACTTGGTATCACATTCTCATATAGCAACGCAAAAGCAGTCTCAAGAACATCACGCATTTATTTTCCATCTACCAAGTGTAGTTGCCTAGACTGCCTATAGACCATTCCCAAGTCTCATTATAAAGAAGGGTAGGAGACAGAACTTACAGTTCCCTCAGTTGAAAAAGAAGACCTGTCGGGACTGAAGAAAGCAGAACGCCAGCCTATGGCCACCAAAACGCTAGCCTATGATCACCAGAACTCGTAACAGCCGTCCACAATCCTTAAAAATTGAAAATATAGACTGTTGACACTAGATGAATCCAGATCTCGCTCTTGCAAATTTCCAGTTTAGCAGAGAAATATATCTATGGACGGGAAAAGAACACCATTCCTACAGTACCCAGACTTCTTATTAATAAATTAATCTGAAATCATCTCTGAATTCCACGCATCAGATAACTGAATATTCATCCTACAACAGCCCTCGCCAGCAATGGTTGGGCTACAACGCGAGAGTGAGGTTCAAAACACTCAAAACGCGTCGGAAAC
>ML994409.1:0-12878 GCA_010093945.1 Delitschia confertaspora ATCC 74209 | reverse complement strand
AATAACCTCTCTGTTGCCTGAGCGGCAGCACTGACAGATAGGGAACAACTATTAGCTGGTGACAAAACTCATCATAGCTATATTGGAATGTTTGAAGGTGGGGAAAAGGCAAAGATTTTGGAATCTAGAGGGACATTCCTCTAGAGTCGGGTTTGCTTTGCTCTAAGCATTTGATATTGCGTGTTCATAGACCCGATTGGGAACCAGGTAGCACGTTAAATTGAATTATTATTATTATTATTATATTAAATCCTCATCGTATCGGCATAGCAGACCCAAGCGTAACTTTGTTAATATTTTATAGTTTGCAACGACAATAACCACAGGGATTTAAAAACACTTCCTTGGCATGCAGATTTAGAAGAGGACCATGAGGTTATGAAGGGAATAGTTCCAATCTGTAGTGAATATCTAAAACGTACTTCTAAGGAATATAAAAACGAGGGGCAATATCCTTCGCCTAGAAAATGCAATTAGTGAAGAGTTCCAGAGACAGTACCCTTTAATTTGGCAGAACTGCATGTCAACGGAATCGAAAGGATAAAAAAAGAAAATTTAGGAGTAGTCTAACTGTATCTCCCCATTACCCCCTTAAAATTAGGATAGCTGCTCTTTCTTCCTCCCGATGGCAACCCCTCACCACTTTACCACGCACCTCCTCTACCATGCAATGCATCAACGAAAGAAATAGGTATAGAATTCAGTATCATCATCCGCAAAATCCACATTTCAATAGCATATCCCCATCGTTTTACCCCCATCTTGAAACATGTACCCTTACAAATCCCACCGAAACGCTTTGCCAAAGCAGCTCACTCATTCGAGCGCAAACCGATGATAATCAGGCATTATGTCCTCCTCATCTATAACTCTGTAAAAGCAACTCATCCCAACATAATGAACCAGGCCTCTAATCGAAACCCGATAGCTCATCCGAACCAGTGATTGTTAGACTAACCTGAGAACCTAAACCTGCTCGCCTCGAGCCTCCCCAATCCCTCTCTCGGCGCAACATTCCTCCGGCGATAAGAATTCGTAAAGTCCTGCAGCAGCGTGCGGATCTTGCGCACTTGATCTGAATGCACCAGTCTAAGAACATAGAAGTTAGCACGGAGATGTTCAGCCAAAAGAAATGGCACACTAACTGTTTGATATTGTTCAAGAACCGCTCGGACTCCTGCGGCGTGATGGAACCAGGCGGGAGCATGGCGACAGTGTTCTGCACCCAGAGTCCGACTTGCTCGGGCATCAGTTGGAAAAGATCCAGTAGTACGCCGGACGCATCTGGGAAGCAATCACGGGGGAAGGTGTACATCATGCCGGTCATGATGCGCTGGACCAAGGCCTCGCCATGGGCGCCGACTAGTTCCTTAACGCGAGATTGGACTTGGACTGGGACATGGTGGCGGGTCTGGTCGAAGCTCGATGAGGGCGACATGTCTCCTCCATAACCAAGTAGGTCGCGGAGGAAATGGAGAGTAGCGAAGATGGGTTCTTCTTTGAGAAGAGAGAGCGAGGTGCATGCTGCAGAGACAATATGGTCCATTAGAGGTGTTAGAATGGTGCTCGGAGCGTGGCAGAGCAGCATGTCACAAGTGAGTCGGAAGAAGTCCTCGATGACTAGAGTTCATCTGTTAGCAAGTTTGCAACCCAGAAAGAATCAAACTTACGGTCAGGTAGCTCTTCCGGTGCTACATCGCTCAACACCCTGAGGAAGGTCGTAGCCTGCTGCTCGTAGAACCTAAAGATATCAGCAGTCATGTCCGACGTAACACCCTCTGCTCCTTCTGAGAACTCTCGAATGATCGAGTCCGTTGCCCAAAGGAAACATCCTTGTCTGGATCTTGTAAATCCATCAGCGAGTTTGCTTGCAAGGCCTCCAACAAGGGGGCCAATTGCTGTTCGATAGGACAGGACCATATATCTCCAGCATCGGCATATCCGTTCTAGAATAGATACGTTGGTGAAGAATTTGTCTGCGATGGCCGCAAGATGTGGGAAAATTTCTTGGCAGTACTTGACCGCGGGGTTAGCCTGACCCAGCGGGACATATGGTTGTACCCATTGGATGAAGATTGTTAGGAGTTGGATTTTGTCTGTCATCGTGTTAGTCTACAACTTGCGGTTTTGACGGCCAGCGCCAAGGGATTTCCTACCTGAAAGCATCAACATTTCCTTTTCATTGCTGGCATGTTCCGCCATTTGTAGCAAGCGTTTCATGATAGGATCGCAGTACAGCTTCATGTGGGGGTAAACCTGATCTGCCTCAAGCTTAGCCAGTACGGAAGCAACACCGTCGGTCACTTCTTCTTGGCTATCAGTTGGAAGTGAATCCAGAACGCCGTCATAGAATTCCTGAAGGATTGTAGTATACCCAACTAGCAATGAAGCGCAATCGTTGCAGAAAAACTTGAACGACAGCGCAGCCGCCCTGACAACCTCCTTTGATGGATGCTTAAACGCAGCCATGATGAAGTCAAGCTGAGGTTGTAATGTGTCGGGGTGTTTTGCCGTCCATTCTGTGTATCTTCCCAGCGCCATCACGGCCTGGAAACGAACCTTTTCATGGTCGGGGATAGCCACAATAAGCGGCATTAAGCGGGGAAGCATGATGTTCTCATCCGAAGGTACCATACGGCCCATTGCCCGCAAGCTAAACAGAGGTGCCTCGAGCTTCTGCCATTCCGGGATGTGGTTCGCTGCGGATTGATTTCCGAAACGTTCCACCCAGCGCTCGATAAGGTCATACGACTTCTTGAGACAGTCTGTCACCCCAATAACCTCGCAGCAGTCCTTTAGAACATCGCCCATTTGGTGCCGGAATTCTCTGAACTTCTCCTCTTGCTCACGATCGCCCTCGAATAGGTCCTTCTCGTCTCCGGTCTCGGGCTTAGGGTACTCGAGATGGCCAATCATGATGTCGACGAGGTTTGAATAAATGTCCACAAATTGTAGCCTCGCTTGCATATACTTCTCTAGCGTGAGATACTGCTTCAGCTCGTACCAAAATTTGAAGGTATGCGAGATCGCGTCCTTCTCCTTATCCATGGCTGCAGTCTCAAGAATTGCTTCGACTAGACCACGGAAATCCTGTGGAAGCCGGGCGATCAGCAGGGCCCATGTCTCACCAGCTTCAGAAAATACTCTCGCGATGCCTTTGTATTTCTCATGGTCCTCTTCCCTGGCAGCTTCCGCAATCTTAGGCCGCAGAGCTAATACGTGAGGATACAGTACGCGGATGGCCGGCATACACTCATCCACATCCCTAGTCTCGTTGAACATGGCGCATATACATTCGACCGCCGCGTCGAAGGGCTCCTCAGCGGAGAGGGCGTCGATGATAACTTGGAGCAACGGAGAGTCGACGATGTTATTGAGGGGGACTTCGCGCATCCAAGCGGTTATGCAGTCCAAGAGTTGGGGATTTTGGGCCGCAGATTCTGCAAAAGAGGTCAGCCAGTTTTTCGAACCAAGGAGAGAAAGCCTTACGTGAGGACTGCGCGTATTGTATGAGAAGGCTAATGGCTTGTTGGGAATTATCTTCTAGCAACTCCCTCGTCCTGTTGATCAATTCATCTTCCTATAGTGACATTATGTATTAGAGATCATCCGTGACGACGTTATGCGGAATCACAAAGGTATGCCGGAGTATATGGTCATAGGGTCGAACGTACAGGTAGGTTGATTTTGCGTCCTTCGGTGACTTCTTCAGGAAGGACCCGTAGGAAATCCAAGACGCACGGTAGAGTTGCGGGATTAGACCCAAGAGTGGACACGACGAGCTGTAGAACATCCTTCCATTCCGTCATCTGGATGGCCAGATTCGCTAAGCACACGCATAGCTGCATCCGTATGGGCTTCGGTCCAGCAGAGAACTGTACGAGAGAGGCCAGGAGCGAATCGCGCAGCTGGGGAAGGGCTTCGCGGGGCAGTTGATGGAGGTCATACACAATCTATCTTTGTGAGAACTCGGACTTTGCAAGAGCCGGAAGACGTACCTTTCCTTTCAATGTGGTTGCGGCGAATAACTTTACTGAAGCATCAGCGTTGGGAGACTGAAGAATCGCGAAAGTGGCCTGCCATGCGCCCTCCTAGATCACTCTGTTAGCATTAGCCTGGCGCCGCCACTACGTCTACATACGGATTTCTGGAAGCTCTCCAGAAACTGGTGTGCTTGCTCTTTGCGCGCACGATCCCCAGAGGACTGCATCGCAGCCATAGCCTCCAAGACCGGGGCAAAACTCTCTTGCGCTCCGTTGGTAGCCATGTTCGAGATCTCAGTGGAGGGTGTGCTAGGAACGTGGATTCGGCGGATTCAGCAGCGGGGGTGTAGGTGCGGGACGGTCGACTTTATGGGTTGCGCATGAAAAGTAAAGGAGCGTGGGTCTAGGTGATCTACAACTGTGAAGGAGAAAATCTGGGTGGTGACAGGTGAAGGAAGGCGGATAATTGTGGTTTGGTGGGCTGTGGTGAACAAAGTCATAAAGTCGTCGTTGTCCCGCAAAAGTCTTGGCACTCCCGCTTGTTGCACCTTCACCGTGGAAATCCTAGCGGAAGCCACCGCCTGAGCTTCATCCCCCCCCCCCCCCCGACAGCAACAAACAACATTCGATATTATCACCTTTACCGCACCTGAATTCAGTCCTCGTTTGGATTGAGCGGCTTCTTGATATCTCGGTAAACGTAAAACTACACTCGCAACCGCAAAAATGGGTGGACGCGGTGGTAAGTACACCCCGTGCATACGTTATGAGCTTTCAGCTAACAGCTTCGCAGGAAGAGGTGGACAAAAAGGTACGATACGATAGGATCATTACTTGACCAGATAGCATGAACGAATGCTTACCTACTACCAGTGCTCCTTCCCCCAATCAATTATATCTTCAAGCTGCTCCAGGCACGCGCGACCATCTCCGTCTGGCTATTCGAGAACTTGGGCATGAGGATCGAGGGCAAACTTAGGGTAGGCAACACGACACTGGCGGATTTCTAGTCCTAACTAATTGTGTAGGGATTTGACGAGTTCATGAACCTTGTCATCGACGACGCTGTTGAAGTCATGTTGGTCACGAAGACCAACCCGGAGGAGAAGCGCCGTCAGCTTGGTCAGTGTTTTGTTTTTACTCTCATACGACCCCTCTCTAACACAAAACAGGCCAGATACTCCTGAAGGGTGATAACATCGCCCTCATCCAGGGCTTGCAGGGTGGAAAATAGACGGTCATGGTTAACGAGTTGAACCGGATCGGCACAACTCGTCTCTGAGGATACAAGAGGCGATTACATTGGGATTGTTTTGATGAGGATAGCATGGCGTTTCAATTGGTGTTTACGATTCCGCTCGCCGCAGTTGTCCGTCACCCAGCACCAAGGCATCAAGCCGATAGTCGGTGTCGTCCATCGGGACGGATTCAGTCGAGGGAAGGAATTGCTCGGTCAAAGAGAGACCGACTTGTCATGGTTAGCACACCTATCCAATATATGGCAATATCGAAAGTCTTACCACGAAAAGGCAATTGCGACGACTTGTGACACCGTTCGAGGAAATAGTCATAGAACCCTTTTCCATGACCCAATCTTCCAAAGTTAGAGTCGAACGCCATGCCCGGCATAACAATCATATCGAGCCCAAAATCTTTCTGTACTATTTCTTTTGTCCCAACGTTAGTCAAGCCTATGCCACCGAATGAATTCGTCCGTGAAGATATGGAATCTTGACTCGGAGTTGGGATTCCCCAGTTGTCCGGCTGGAAAGACTCGAAATCCGTGACTGATTGCAGCTCGAGCATATCCATGACTGACTTCGGCAGCCCCTCTTGAGGAGAAGCTAGCTTGTAGATATATGGGATGAATACCCGTTTACCCTGCTTGAGCGCATCATGGACTATATTACGGGTTGATATTTCTCCTGAAGGCATGGAGAGATACACGCTGATCTTCTTGGCTCTTTGGTATTCTGGCATTGAGAGCAGTACATTTGTTGCATTTAAGGCTTTGAATGATCAGCGCCCGCAAGTTCACCAGTTCATTGGACTTATCACTCACATTGAGTTGCTGCAGCTTCCGATGTGAGGTTCGATAACACGGTTTTGATTTTCTTACGGAGCTCTTTCTTTAGAGTTTTTGTGCTTGGTGCTGCCATATCATCCGCTTTTATCGCTTCCGATCCGTCGTACGCTTTGTGATTCCTGGCTCTTTGCACAAATAAAATGTTTGTCGTCTCTTTATATAAGCTCCAAAGGTATCCTTGGACCTTACTATTACTCTTTGATTCGATATCGTTACTAGAAGTACTCCGTATCGAGTAGATAACCGGCGAGCTAGTTGGTAAAGCGCCTCAATGTGAAGGACTCGTGATTTTAGAACTATTTCCGTATATACTCCGAAATACAGCCACGAAGTGATTCCAGTTTGGTATGGTGGATGAGTATCGTCATCCCCCGCCTTGGTGATGGGATTCAATGTCGGAACATGGTGGATGATGGCATCGGCTGTGGCTTTTTGTGGCTGTGCTGTTGCCCAAATTAGTGCTAAGGCTATCAACAACACCCTTGCCCATCCCGATACATTCTTGCCTCATCACCTCTGTTACTGTCCTCGAACACCTTAACCCACACTCTCTCGGGTTTCACACTTTCGCTCTAGTTCTACTACGTTGCCACAGTCGCTACAATGGTTCGTTCGATAGCAGCCACGATACTGGTCACCAGCGCCCTCGCCGCAGCCCAGGGTCTCCCAGTTACAGATTTGGTGGGAACTTGGTCATCCAAGTCAAACTCTACGCTCACAGGACCTGTAGGGCCTCTCCTGCTCGTCGCATCTCGAAATGGGTCTAACTTATGCTCTCTAGGGATTCTATGATCCGGTCAATGAAGTATTCAACGAACCAGAACATACCGGCGTCTCATACTCGTTCACCGAAGACGGCCACTATGAAGAAGCGTACTACCGCGCCATATCCAACCGTATGTCCTGACATCTAAAGGCCATTCTAGTCATTTGCGCTAGGAAATATTGGGATATAGAACAGGAGTGCTGACATGCGACAGCCGCGAACCCTAAGTGTCCAAAGGGTATAATTCAATGGCAACACGGCAGCTTCACAAAGCACACCAATGGCTCTCTCGTGCTTGTCCCTATCGCCGTCGACGGGCGTCAGCTCTTGTCCGACCCGTGCAGGTATGACAATGCGGTTTACACCAGGTATAACATATCGGAGATGTTCTCGGTAAGCCACCACTCTCCCTCCATCGACCACTGTCTACACAATTGTATCTTAGTGCTAATATCATTCCGGTATAGCGCTACGAAGTTTTGACCGATCCATACCACAATATCCCTCGCCTCAACCTCTACAAGCACGATGAATCGCCTATGCTGCCCCTTTACCTCGCCATGACTCCTCCGCAAATGCTTCCCACGACGACCCTGAACCCACTTGCAACCGAAACTGCCAAATCAACCGGTAAGGTGAAGCGTGGGGAGCTGCCACATAAGGTCTTGGAGAAACGGACACCGGAGATGAAGACCGCTGACCGCTGGTGGTGGTTCGGTGTCGCTATGACTGCAAGTGGTGGAATCTTATACTTCCTCTTCTAAAGGAATATGAGGCTGATAGGAAAGTAACGAAAATGGACCCACTTAAAAATAGGACGGGCAGATTTTCTGGAGCAATATCAAGGGACTCGGCTACGGGCGAGTCCGAGGTCCTCTTGCTTCTGGCTACAATCTTCTAGGCCTCGTTGGTGTTGCGTACTAAATTCAGGATCTGGTGTTTATGGCGTTATCTGTTATGATGAGATTCACGCATACCTTTTTCTTTGTTTAGCTAGGGTGAATAGGAACAAGAAGCTTGTGGGAAGGCATGGGATTTTAGGCCGGCGCAATACCCTATTACTGAGATACATAGCGAAGGTACAACAATATAGAAATTATTCTGACTGGTAAATTGCAGTCCAGTAGCTTCGTAACGCCTATCCAAAGGCACCGGAGATAAGCGGACTGAGCCGCAAGCGGCTTCCAAAGGCGGGCAGCTGCAGTACGAACGACCTCACAGCTCCTATCTCTCCTCACAGCTCCCATCTCTCCTCACAGCTCCCATCTCTCCTCACATCCTCACCAATTTACTTTATGAGAACCTCGCTTCGATAGCCCAATACAAAGATAAGCCGTACCACCTATGCAGAGGTTTCTTCACATCAAAGCCAGCCTACTATTGTCGATCTGTCTGACACCCCCAAGAACCCGATATCCGAGGCATTTGAAACTCATCTCACACATATCTACAAGAGCTGAAACATCATCGCATGGCAATTTATATACATCTGCAAGTCCAGCACAATATTTGCATCTGCATACTGCAATATATCATTCTTAAATCAGCCTATGGTGGGACGTCAATCATACGCGACACCTGAGATCAATCACTTGTATCTCGTCCCGGTTGCGTGATAAACATATCATTGTGTTCCAGCCTGAGCTTGACAGACATAAGGTAAAGCCTCGTCTCCTGAACCATTTGCTTGGGTGATAGGGGGTACTGTGGAAGATATTCTTTAAACTAGGTCTCGATGAGTCTACTAATGACGGTTTACTTCATATGCTCTTTCTATTTGCAGCTAACTTACGCTTCAATGCTAATGCAACTGTAGTCTAACATCACGCGAAAGGGAGTGACGAAGTTTTTTAACGCCCTGGGACATTTCATCATCCATCACGCTGAATCCTTACCGACTCCGCCTCCCCAATGACCAGTATAAAAAATCCTTTCCATGAAACAATGGCCACACCCGCTCCTTTCCCATTCCTCTGCCTGCCTCGCGAACTTCGGGACCAAATCTACATCTTTCTCATTACCCCTTCGGTCTCTCAAGGCCCCAGGAATAAATGCTCGATCGTCGATTCCTCATTCCATTGGCCCAGGCGCTCGAACCTCAACTCATCTGTGGCCCAGAACACCGTCGAAACGGGCGAGTATATGGCTTCGTACAGCGCGGCAGACCCCCCGCGGACTTTATCAGATCTCTTGTGTGTGAATCGGCAAGTTCATGCAGAAATGATGGAATGTGTGGAGAGGGAGAGGAGGCAAGGTGGTGGGAGGGGAGTTGCGAAGATGAACTGTAAAATTGGGTTTGCTTGGGATTGCTTCTTCGAATGGGGGGTTATTGGTGTTGTTAGAACGGTGTACGAGAAGAATGAGAAGAGCTGGGTTGTGCCACTACTACCACTACTACGACCTCTGCTACCTGCATGGGCGGAAAACACTTGGAAGAAGTGGACTGCAACGGGGAGTAAGACCCAAAGATATTATTCCCCGCACCACCAATTGCCATTGGATCTGAGAAACGCATCGCATTTGTTATGCCCCTTTCCTCGCCGGACGACTTTCATTCACCAGCTCTGGATTGACGTCCATCCCCCAATCCACAAGATCGAGACAAGCTCTGCTCCAACTTCCGATTACATGAGGCACATGGTGTGGGCTATCTGCGCAGCGCTGAAGCGTGTGCTGGAGAAAGGCCCGAATTTCAAAAACTTGAAGAATTTGGAGAGTACGACAATGGTGGAAGAGCTTGTACTCAATGTCATCTCCTCGCCATCGAATGCTCTTACTCCCAAAGAGTGCCTGCCCTCTACATCAAATCGAGTTGAGGGTGAGGCAAAGGGATGCATTATACATCCTATCATTGTAGCCAAAGACCTTCTGGCTGTTTGGAACACCATTTGGCGCGCGGAAAACTACAAGGGGCAATACTACCGCGTTTTGTTAGAGAGGATCGGGAGAGTTAAAATCTGTATTGATGGAGAGACGTTCAGAATTCGAGAACTCCATGATGAGCTCAAAAGAGGACAGGCTGAAGGACGCAGAATTGCAGCGAGAGGTGGTTGGTAAGGCATTCAGGATGTGGAGGCCATCTCCAAGTCTCCCAAATAACTATTGATGACTGTTATTGGCCGATGTTCAATAATGCCCGCATATGCTGCTTACCTAGCATTGTTGGTCAGTCGAGAAATACGATACCACGGTGATTAATCTTCCGGAATAGTGAATGGCACCGCAGGATTGGGACAGACTTGGTATAAGCCCTCGCCAGATGTTCTTCATGCCTTTCCTACAAAATTCTGTCTATGTCATTTAAGGAGATTGCTCAATAATCACTCTCCAGGAATAAGTTGAGCTCATCTCAGCAATCAATACGAGCGTACGGTTGCTGATGGGACACAGTGGGGGCTAAAAATATTCCATCCTCAAATTCTACAAGGTTGACCGTCAGCAAACCCAACAACTTGGCTCCGAGTTTTGCATTCTTCAGTCGAGACCTCCTGCAGCGTGCAGTTGTTTATGAAACATGTCTCCGTGAGCTCCTGGCTTGCTTCAGAAGTCGCCTGTGCCACCTATTGGACAGTTTGAATCATGCCTCCGGCGGGGGGCAGAGACAAACGCAGGGGTTGGAACGGACAACACCGTTTTACACGTTCCCTTCCCGTGCCATGTCTGAGCATGTGGACATCGAAGCTTTTTTGTATAATTAGGTCGACGGCTCCGTCTTCCTTTAATTTTCTGTTTCAATCTTCTGATCCTTTTTCTTGACCTTTTGTGAGGGCGCTTGTGCTTTCCGGACATTCTTTTAGCTACCTGTGCTGTCTTTTCTATCATCCAATATCTTTAGTCGTCATTTTGCGAACTTTGCTACGTTTTTTTATGCCCCTTAACTGCTGGACAGTTACTTTCAGCTATACTTTTTTAGGAGAGGACTGCTCGAGAACCAATGTCTGCATCCTTGGCACCATCCACGTCGACGGCGGGCAAAACCCTCCGTCCTCAGGAAATCGAAATTCGTCCTCAGTCCACTGCTAACGGCAATGGCCCATTGTCACCGCATTCATGGCGTCATGTGCCTCCCATGAGCAATCAGAAGCATCATACAGGGAGTGTTGACATTGATGATTACTTTGTATGCTCAATTCTGCTCAATTGCAAACCAGTCAATGAATCGGGCCTATCACTAACAACATCTCCCAGGTCGGCCCCCTCGACGTCTCCAGACACAGCAAATGGCCCTTCTTCCTCCGCATGCACGGCTCTGTGCTCCCCAAAATGATCCTCCCGCTCTTCTTCGTCGCGGCCTGGGCCACCGCTATAACGCTCATTTCCGAAAAGGCACACAAGCTCGTTGTCAGCAGTTTGCTACTTACCGTCCTCGGTTTCGTCGTCGGTCTCGCGATTTCTTTCCGTACGTCCTCGGCGTATGAAAGGTATGCCGAGGGCAGGAAATATTGGAGTCAGATTTTGTTAGTCGGGCAGAATTTGGCGAGAACAATTTGGCTTCATGCTAGTGAGAGGGAGGGGGAGGAGGGGAAGGAGGATTTGCTTGCTAAGGTGTATGTTTCCCCCCTTTCCCGGTCCAAGGCAGTTCATGTGCATGAAGACTAACAGTACCTCAGCACAGCCCTCAACCTCATTAATGCCTTCGCCATCGCTCTTAAACATAAACTCCGCTTCGAGCCGGGCATCGATTATGACGACCTGCGCGGGTTGGTCGAATATCTTGATACCTTTGCCAAAGCTGCGGAGCCCGAAATCCCGCAACTTAAGCAACCTGGAAAGTTAAAAGCAGCCGGGAATTACCTTGGCATTACCTTTACCGAGTCCAATCCGAGGAAGAGAGTCAAGCGGTCGAAGAAGCCGCTCGGTAACCTGCCCTTGGAGATTCTTAACCATCTGAGTGTGTATGTGGATAGCGTAATTTCGAACGGCACATTGGGCGTCAGTTTGTATCAGAACCAGGCAAGTACGTTGTACCCTCTTTCTCCTCCTAGATGACCCTTTCCCTTTATCCTTCAAATACCCGAACTAAACCTCCCTCTACACAGTCACCTCAGTGGTCTCCCTAAACGAAATCCTCATCGGCACCGAGCGCGTCCTCGCCACCCCCCTTCCCCTCGCCTACTCCATCGCCATCTCCCAAATTACATGGGTCTACGTGCTGCTCCTCCCCTTCCAACTCTATTCCGAACTCCGCTGGCTCACCATCCCCGGCTGCGTCGTCGCCGCCTACATCATCCTCGGCATCGCGGCCATCGGCCGCGAAATCGAAAACCCATTTGGCCACGATGTGAATGATTTGCCACTGGATGCTTATTGTGAGGAGTTGGCGCAGGACTTGGATACGATTACTGCGATGCCGAGGCAGGAGGCGCTTGGGGTAGGTGGCTGGATGAGGAGGACGGGGAATAGGGTGTTTTGGCCACTCAGTGAGAAGGGATGGGGGGAGTGGATGGGGAGGGAGAAGGGGGATATGAGGGAGGTGCTTGTTACGAAAACGAGGGCGGATTTGGCGGTTAGGAGGAGTTTTGCGGCCCCGAGGAAGAGTGGGGAGGATGAGAAGGCGCATTTGCATGGGTTACAGCAGGCGGATGCTTAGGAAGCTTGTGTGAGGCTGATGGGAGTGGGTATGTAGCACCGTTTTTGAGCCAGTGGATGTAGGATTGTTTCGATGTTTGATTTTCTGGAGTTTTTGGGATGAGGGGGTCGGGATGGGACATGGTAGGCATAGCGCCGGATTTGCTAACACTGTACTTGTACCGAGTTTTTATTTTTTAAAAGCTTTCGTTAGTGCTTTGAACTATCGATGGTTCTTCTATTTGAAATCTTAAGTATTACGATCGGGCGTTAGGAATACTACAATGGCCTTCCATTCACATTTTAATTTACACGTCTTACATCCGGGCTACTTATTATTTTCATTCTTTCCCTCCGGACTAATTCCTCTACTACATAAAATTCCTGATAAATAATCCCCTTCCCTTACAGACTCTTTTGCTTGTGTTCTCAAGAGAACTGGTGAGGGTATGGCAGTCTTTCCTCTTTTCCTAGG
>ML994408.1:0-13024 GCA_010093945.1 Delitschia confertaspora ATCC 74209 | reverse complement strand
AGGGGTTTCAAATTCCTATCGTTAAAGGAGTTACTATAATATGGGCTAGACTACCTTTAGGTTCAGTTATCCATTCAACTTACGTACTTCTAGAGGGCTAGTTAGAATCTTCGACCGCAAAAATAGACAAAATGGGGCTTCAAGAACTCTTCAAAGAGGTAGAATCTATGCATAGCATATATAGCCAAGATCCCTCCTGGCAATGCCTGTGCTCATAATTGCCCTGAAATCGAAAGGGTGCCTCCTATTTGCCCTCCATATATAGATGTCTCCACCAGTGGTACGGTAGGGAACCAAAGGACGTGAACGCCAGTACTACCTCATAACCACTGGTATAATTCAATAACGCCTCCTTAACCCTACCAAATGCAATTCCCAAGCTCGAACGCAGCAAACCCACCATTCCCCCCAAAAGACGTAACGCGATACTCCCCAAAGATACGCCTCCAATATTGGAGTGTTCCAGCTTCCATCCCCCAACTCAGGAGACTCCACACTACTATTGCATCTCCACCTCCATCTCCTCCCTCAACCCCCCCGGGCTCTGACTCCTCACCCTCCCACTCTCCCCCCTCGCTACCGCAAACCCTCCCAACTTCAAACTCGCCAGCCCAGCCGTCAAATTCTGCGTCAGCATACTCGCTGTCTCCGATATAATCGGCTTAGGATGAACTGTTGTCCCAGCACCGGTAGCCTGGTCCATAGTCTCCGTGCCAGTAACAACAGGCTCATAAGCAATGGGGGTCGAAACTCCGCTATTAACAGGCGTCGAACGACCGTTGGGCGGAGAATTGAGATTCCCAGACGACGATGTGGAAAAGGTCGGTACGGAGCCTGGTATAGGGACTGGACCGTTCATTTCCTCGTCCGGTCGGCCAAAGACTTCGGACCACCACCGGACCTCTCCTTTTCTGGGGAAAACGATGCGTTCTTGTCCTCGAACACTGTCATCCACAGTAGAATCATACTTTGGATTCATGAACTCTTCTTTCCTACAGAGAAAGTAATCCCAAACGCTTCGTGTACGTTCTGCCGCGCGCGCTTCTACGCGCTCTTTCTCGTTGTCGAAAAGGAACGTTCCGTATTGGCAAGAATAGAGATGATATAACAACCGTCGGAGGAAGCGCTCGTTGAACTCGAAGCGCGTAGGGTATTGGTACATGAGCTGGTATGTAGCATCCAAGAACTGGTGAAACACCGGCGACAACTCGCCAGTCTTCGTAATTCTATGTTCTTCTGCGGCACCAATGGTGGTCTTGGAGGGATTAGAAGGTACCGTGTCCGAATTAGATGTCGTGTCTGAAGTGGATTGCAATTCCGCTCCAGCTGGGTTTTGGGTTTGCGCGAGAGATTCCACAGACCCATTCTTACGGTTGAATAGACCTTTGGCGCCGCGGAGAGCATTTTCAAAGGCATTGCCCCCACCGTGCGAGTCGCTCCCCCGGTCAATCCGCTCATTTTCGACATTGAACCACTTATCACTACTTAGAAAACCGCATCGATGCCTGAACATGTGACCAAACGATAACCAGTCTTTTTCAACTAGGACGATGAAACCTTCCAGCGTACGGTAGTAGGGATCGAGACAGATTTGGCTCAAGGCGCTTAACTGGCTCGTGCGGTCCCATCCGTCTGAGCAGTGTATAAGCACATGGGAATGCATTATACCGACCGTACGTGCGATTAGACGAGTGCCGTCCAGGATATTGCTAATGTGCTTTAACCAGTTGCTACTGGCAAGCAATTGGCGGTTGGGAGCAAGAGGTGTGATATCCGACTCTTTCAACGCCTCCACCACCTTCTCCAACGATCTGCGCATCACATGGATATTGTCGATTCCGAGATACGCCTTCTCAGCCCCTGGATAGAAATCCATTTTCTCGGAGCCCAGCCCGACAGCCTGCATCGCCATGGCGTTCACCGTCGGCCTAGCATCAACAATCAAGTTCTTTTGTTGTGCACCGTAAATTCTAGGAGCATCGGGGTTGGTCTCTGAGGAATCGGACAGGTCTTGTATGGTTGTTCTTCCGGCATTTATGGCGTCGGCGTCAACTACACCCACAAAAGAACTATTAGCGCTCGATTCCAAATTGACTACACTTGAATCTGGGCTTGGGCCAGCCTGATTTGGCGTAGTGGATTGTGGCATTTTCCACCCACTATTAGTAGCCCATATAGCTGCCACGAGCTTCTCATCCTGCGGGTTGCGGTTTCCTCGAATGCCCGGCAGCGGCTGGGAGCTTCTTGTTATAGAGCAATTATTTATGGGGTGGCGGTAGACGAGTGCGGGTATTCGTGTGCGAGATCGATAGTTTCCGGCGTAGTTCAGAACATTGTCGGAGATTTTGGAGGGAACGACTAGGAGTGAGGGATACGTGGGGGCATACTGCATTATTGTTAACAAATATTTCCTCCTGCCAAGGTATCGATAACCTCACCTTATAGTCCACATTAATCTCTGATATCCGCCAACCCTTTTCTGTGTCTTTGGGGCTGATGCCTAGTCGCTTCCACTCCCGCCTTGCATCGTATATGTTCCACCCGTTCAGTTCAGATTCCGGAGCTTTGGGTTTATATGTAAAGGCCAGTAATTTGTCTAGCCGACCAACCCTGCAGGAGAGTCCCCGTATAGTCTCGTATACGTCCCTCGCCTTGTTGTCGGAGAGGAAATTGAAGGCAAAGAAAGTGAAATCCCGGCCCCGCAGGCGAATGGAAGGAGGCTGATGCGAAGCGGGTGGTGAAGGGCGGTAAACACAGTAGGATATCATAGGATATGTAATCCATACTTCTTTCTGGCGGGCGGGTTTCGCGGCCGGGGAGGAGCCTGGGGGTGGTAGAGGCACGTAGCTGAACACTATATGGTGGGGCATGAGGTGAAGGGTGCCCTCAACTGAGTTGCCTTTCCGCATGAAGGTGACATTCTCTACCTGTAGCACATTAATATATGCAGGTCCATTTCGTTCAAGGGACTTGCCTTGGTTATCCGGATCCTGTCCATGGCTGATGTTGTGTTCCAGGTCGCAGAGCGGGGAGTTGGACTGGAAAGATTGCGTCAAGAGAACCTTGATTAGTAGTGACTGATTGTGGTAATAATGAGTATATTAAAGAATGCAGCGAACGGTGCACGGAGGCTCTTTCATGGTCTTAGGTGTGAAAGTCGTCAAGTTGTGGTGAATTGCATGGATCACGTTCACGGCTGCACGTCAATCTCGCTCAGCTTGGGCCCCATACCTGAGAATGCCTTGGCGAACCCTGCCTATCGATAAGATTAGCGCGGTCACATGAGAGTCATTCACTCTCCTGCGATATGTAGTGCTTTCAAACAAAGTAGGCCAACAGTTGTCCCTAACATAGCTATAAACGTTTTTAATATTTTGTCACATTCGTGACAGATTCATTCTCCCTCAGTAATCTTCTGGCCGTGCGAGGCGGATGACAAGCTTGAACATACCTTTAGTCTCCTTCCCTTTCGCTATAATACTATAATACTTACTTCCTGATCAACTGTTAGTTTGGATCAATCAAGCAATGTACCGCCAGAATTCCACGATCTTAAGAACAGACTGTTGGAATGCAGTTGGCTGGAGTAAGGAGTTAATCGTCTTCAGACATAATACATGTAGAAGTTGATTCGGGTTGAACTGAAAGATATTCCAGACTTCGGTGTTGATAGACGTTGAACTTTGTGAATTCGACTCGGTAGTATTCCACCGTCTTTGCACAACCCAACTTCCCACAAGCATCCTTTCGGGACGAATTCTTATATTCCGATGGCGGTAGATCGGTTTTTGAGTACATGCTCTGCTGCTCAGTACTTCATAGACTCTGAGATTCTCTTCTGGTAGGAGGGAGTACTTGCTTGGCCCACTCCTTCATGTCGTGCGCCTTACTCAATATCATCTTGCAACCATAGGAGGATATATCTTCTACAAAAATGCGGCCGAGTCAACTCGACGCACCTCCTTGGAGGTGAGAGATGTGGAAGCCCCTCATTCGATATCTCTCCCCTCGAAGTAATCAATTTCTCTTGGAAGTGGATCATGAGATTTTGACAAAAACGATGCAGAAGAGAAAACACCGATACACCACCTTCCATCTTTTTTGTCATCAACGAATTGTGGCTGACCAGCAGATGACGAAATGGATCCTGAAGCCTGTCTTCCTGACGTACCACCTTCCTGAAAAGGAAGAAGGGCCTTGCTGGGGAGGCAGACGCGTTCTTGGTACGTACCCGAGGTCATGATGGTTCCTTTGAACGGATTGACGGGATTTCAGTCCGCAGATGCCGCAGTGCTTTTGCACTTCTGCTGTTGCCCGTGGAGAGCTTTATGTCTGTGGACCTCTACCCATGCTCTGCGATCAGCGCTCGACATTTCGTACCGAGATTCTGCCAGTTGTCAACGGCTACATGATCCAAAAACCAGGCAAACGTCCGGAAGATTCCAGGGTTCCAGAAGTCGGTAAAAGTTTTTCTGCACAGTCGCTGGGGTTTTGAAGATGAGTGCGACCTGACCGTGCGACCCCAACCCCGCATCTTACTCGCATCGTGATATTTTCTCTCATCACGGCCAAACCGTTTGGCTAGCGGAAGTGGCTGAGGGAGTCAAGATGAGGGGTGATGCGGGTGGTGGCTGGGCAGCAATGGGGAAGTGGAATCTAGGGCAGAGGGGAATACGGAGTTGTGGGGTTGCTAGTCGCAAGGACCTTTCGTGTGGAGACGAAGAGGGACAATAGACCTTTTGACGGTGTTGTTTGAAAGGTCAAATGGAGCCGAAGATGTTGTTATGAAGGCGCCTTTGACTGTCCCAATGAAGCTCGCTGGAAGTCACTTCTAATGATGACCGGCCTGAGTCTCGTTGTCTGGGGAATCGACCAGGGATATCACCAGGCACAGCAGTGAATGCACGGGCACTGAACGCTAAGCAGCCGTCCAGCCCCATCAAGCTTATCCCCGCATACGGCAAAGGTAATGAAGCTCGGCGTCTTAGCGTTGCAGTATTGAGGTCATCGGCAAGCTGTCATGCACATCAATAAATCCGGGGAGCTCCCTTACCTTTTTTTTTTCTGAAAGCTCGCAAATTGTTGTTTACTCTTCCTCCTTGCTGTGTGGTTGTTTGCATTATAGTAGCTGCTTCAGTCCTTTTAATATTCCAGAGCAGTCGCGCAACCGCGTTCCTTCCCTTACACAATGTCGTGGCTGATTCAAGCTTCCGCCACATTACTGGCTGCCGCTAGTCTCCCGCACGTCGAAGCTCTGGTATCTGCGCCGGTCAGTTCAACACCTATCTACTTTCTCTATACATGACAGCAGTCAAACATCGTTTAACTTATCCGTTCTACGTCTCATGATTAATGAATCCAAAATTATTAAACTTTGTTCTTTCCTTTCTCCCTTTTCTCCGAGTAAACATGCTCTGATGGTCATTGTTTGGGCGTACACACTGACTATGTAAACAGTACCCTAATGCCACTAATTCCTCCACACCCGGCGCATCTAACAATGCGTACTCGCCACCATTCTATCCTTCGCCATGGATGGACCCTAAAGATGGCGCCTGGGCTGATGCATATGAGAAAGCACAAGCTTTTGTCTCACAACTGACCTTGCTTGAGAAGGTCAACCTGACTACAGGTGTAGGGTAAGCAATTGAGCTTCATAGCTCCTTTAGAATCTGCTAACTTTCTGTAGCTGGGAAGGAGAAGCTTGTGTAGGAAACACTGGAGAAATCCCTCGTCTTGGATTCCCTTCGTTATGTATGCAGGACTCTCCGCTAGGTGTTAGATTTGGTGAGCTTGCGCATCTCCTATAGTTAATATTCTAGTCGCTAACTCTTCGCAAAGGCGACTATTCTTCAGCTTTCACCGCCGGAGGCACCGTTGCAGCATCGTGGGATCGCGGCCTATGGTATCAGCGCGGTCTCCAAATGGGTATGGAGCATCGCGGAAAAGGTGTCGATGTCCAGCTGGGTCCTGTTGTCGGCCCTATTGGTCGCAATCCAAAAGGAGGTCGGAACTGGGAAGGTACGTCCTCCATAAGCCTATTAAGAAGCATAATACTCATCCAACTTCTTAGGCTTCAGCCCGGACCCAGTACTCTCAGGCATTGCTGTGGCTGAGACTGTCAGAGGTATCCAGGACGCTGGGGTGATTGCTTGCACAAAGCATTACATTCTTAATGAACAGGAACACTTCCGCCAACCTGGTGACTATGAGGACCAAGGCTTCCTTGAGGCGATTAGCTCCAACATTGATGACAAGACACTCCACGAGTTGTATCTTTGGTAGGCATACCTGCCGTATCTCTATTTGAGTGTGACTGACCATTTCAGGCCATTCGCCGATGCCGTCCGCGCCGGCACTGGATCAATTATGTGCTCTTATAACCAGATCAACAACTCCTACGGCTGCCAAAACAGTTACCTGAACAACAAGATCTTGAAGGGCGAACTGGGATTCCAGGGTTTTATCATGAGCGATTGGTCTGCTCAACACAGCGGTGTCAGCAGCACGCACGCCGGTTTGGATATGACAATGCCTGGTGACACCGGATTCAACACTGGCGATTCTTTCTGGGGACCCAATATGACAATTGCCGTCCTCAATGGTACCGTCCCCGAATGGCGCATCGACGATATGGCGACCCGAATTATGGCTGCCTACTATCTAGTCGGCCGCGACAGGACCTCAGTTCCGGTCAACTTCAACTCGTGGTCGCTCGACACCTACGGATACCAACACGCTTATGCAAAGACTGGCTATGGCCTCATCAACCAGCATGTCGACGTACGTGACGAGCATGCTCGCGCTATCCGGGACGCAGCAGCCCGGTCCACGGTTCTCCTGAAGAACAAGAACAAGGCCCTCCCTCTGAATGGCAAGGAAAAGTTCACTGCCGTTTTTGGTGACGATGCTGGCGAAAATCCTCTGGGGCCCAACGGCTGCTCTGACCACGGTTGCGACAACGGCACCTTGGCAATGGGATGGGGATCTGGCACTGCATTCTACCCTTACCTAGTGACCCCTCTCGAGGCCATTAAGAACGAGGTGACTAGCAAGAATGGTCTGATCCAGTCCGTTACCAATAACTGGGCTTATAACGCGATTACTGCCCTTGCCAAACAAGCCAGCGTCTCCATTGTGTTTGTGAACGCCGATTCCGGAGAGGTAAATCTCGACCGCAATTCACAAGGGCTTACTTAACTAACATCCATCAGGGCTATATTACTGTTGAAGGAAATGCGGGCGACCGGAACAACCTGACTCTCTGGAAGAGTGGCGATGCCTTGATCCAGAATGTCACAGCCAACTGCAACAACACAATTGTTGTCATTCACTCCGTCGGCCCAGTCCTTGTCGATCAGTGGTATGACAACGACAATGTGACCGCCATTGTCTGGGCCGGTTTGCCCGGAGAACAATCCGGAAACGCAGTTGCTGATGTCCTATACGGGCGTGTCAACCCAGGTGGCAAACTTCCTTTCACTATCGGCCGCAAGGAATCTGACTTCGGACCGGATCTGATTTACAAGCCTAATAACGGCAAGGAGGCGCCTCAGCAGAACTTCGAGGAGGGAGTTTTCATCGATTACCGGTATTTCGACAAGAAGAATATTACTCCGATCTACGAGTTCGGCTTCGGATTGAGCTATACTACCTTCGAATACTCCGACCTCAAGATCAACAAGCTCAGCGTTGGCCCTTATGCCCCAACTCAGGGTATGACCAAGGCAGCCCCTGTTCTAGGGAACTTCAGCACGAATACAGCGGACTACCAATGGCCGAACAATCTTACTTATGTTGATACTTACATCTACCCCTATCTTAATTCGACCGATCTCAAGGAAGCTTCGCAAGATCCGGACTACGGCCTTGCTGACGAGGACTACCTTCCTCCGGGCACCAAAGACGGCTCCCCTCAACCACGCATTCCAGCTGGAGGTGCACCAGGCGGAAACCCTCAACTCTGGGATATCTTTTTCGAGGTCTCAGCAACCATCACCAACACCGGCTCTGTCGCTGGAGAGGAAATCCCTCAGGTCTACGTCTCTCTCGGCGGCCCTGACGATCCAAAGGTGGCTCTCCGCGGCTTTGAGCGCTTGAGCATTCAACCTGGAAAATCGACCACATTCACTGCGACTATCAACCGCAGGGATTTGAGTAACTGGGATACCGTGCACCAAAACTGGGTTATTTCTGATTATCCTAAGACGGTGTATGTGGGCAGTTCTTCTAGGAAGCTGCCGTTGAACGCAGAGCTGAAGATCTAGAGGTCTTTACTTTATTGTTTAATGAAACTGGATAGGGATGGGATGGGGATGGGGTAGGGATGGAATAATAATTAGGACTCTGAATAATGAACCATTTCTAATCATGATCAACTCAAATCTTTACCTCCATGGATACGATCTGTATGTAAATAGCGGTGACCGAGTTCGCTCGCTTTGGAGCTTCTGTGATCTTGCTGTGAACTGCGAACTGCGAACTGCGAACTGCGAACTGCGAACTGCGAACTGCGAACTGCGAACTGCGAACTGCGAACTGCGAACTGCGAACTGCGAACTGCGAACTACGGCCTACGGCTGATGGCATGCGTTTTTTTGCCTTGCTGCCAGCCATGCTCGATGAAGAAAACGTTGTAATCATGCGCGTTTGCCCACTACTGACGGGGGAAACAAAGACTAACTAAGAATTGTGGCATTCAACCCTGAAGTGTGACCTTGTTTGTTAATAGAGACACTTAGGTAATGAAAAATAATGTGGAGTGGTAAAGAATTTGCTTAAGAAGAAGTGCATTGGAGAAAAGCAGTTGGAAGAGGGCAGAATTGTGGATGGACCACTGACATTGTTGCGGAGTCGTATCCTTGCCAAGACCAAGGTTCTTGCTGCACCGACCCCCAGTCACGCCCACGGCGCCTCAAGAGGAATAGTGCACAATCATTGCCCTCGTCTGTCGCACTCCAACGACTTCGATTATACATATTCATCTAATCAACACCAAGCTTCCTTCCCACTGCCTGTCTACCCTATATCGCTACATCCATATCTTTGCGAGTTGGCTGTGACGACCGCCTGCCCTCTAGCTCGCACCTTCGTCGCGTCGGAAAATCAACAACGCGATCACCCAAACCCAAGGAAGGGACCGCACCGCATACACCAACAACACCACCTTTCCTCCCAACATCATCAATACGACCCCCCCAACCCTCCCCTCCGCCCCCGCTATTCCGTGCCAACGTAGCAAGATCGTGCTGCGAAACATCCATTACTCGGTCTAGGACAGGACTTTGGCATCTGGCTTTCGTGGTGAGTGCGCAATCTTAGTTCTGCCAGGCGGGGCGAACGCCTGGTGACCTCGAGCTTTATAAACAGTATCCTCAACGTCATCATGTTTATCCACCCCTCCCACCCCCCCCCTCTTCCAAAACAGTAGCTACCCTAAACAATTCATTGATTTCCTTCTTAGTCGCCACCCTTCATGAAACATGCCGGCCTCATCTAGCAGACGACTCCGCTCCCGCCGGGAGCCTGATCTTCAGCAATCTGATGCTGATACCCCCGATGCTATAGCTACACCCTCGAGAAAGCGCAGACGGGTAAGCTCTACCTCTGATGTCCCTTACATGGAAACTTTTAGCCAACGTACAAACCAGTTGAACGGCGCCGCCGCGGTCCCTACCGGAGATGACATTGCGCGCACCCGAATCACAGAGTCGGTTGCCAGCGACGACTCGAATCGTACAATCCCCAACGGCGAGGATGCTAACGGTCCTTCCGATCCTGTGGACAGACAAAACCTCATCATCTCCCACTTGACGATTCCGAAGAGCTATGTTCCTTATGCGGCCATCGACTACGCAAATGATCTTCAAATGCGGATAAACCCAGGAACCACCCCAGCGTACGCCAAAATCGCTGCGCGCGAATGGTGCTTCTTCGTCAAGAGGCCACGAGTCTTGATCGGTCGAGCTGATTCTTCCCTGCGCCCAAACCCACCCTCGAGTGGCCCGGATGCGACAAACATACCTCCTAGTGAAGACATGTTGGCTCAGTGGGGAGTGGATATCGATCTTGGACCCGAACGGCAGATATCACGAGTGCATGCGGAGATCGACTATGATATCAATGAGCAGACATGGTTCATCACGGTCAACAGCCGGAATGGTCTCAAGCTGGATGATATGGCGTTGACTCGCGGCTCCCGTGCTCCCCTTCACTCTGGTATATGCATCAACATTCTCGGCACACAGATGCTCTTCCTCCTTGCTGATAAGGAAGATGTATTCCATCCGCTTGTCTGGCGTCAGGTCAAGTATGATCCAGAAGCAGAGGAGTCGGATAACGGAGGTAATCCGCCGTATCGTTCACTGCCACATGCGCACCCCAGCGGTCCTACGCCGAAACGTGAGGCCCGCGAAGCCTTCCCGTCGTCCTCCCATCCTCGTGGCCCTCCTGGGTCTCAAAATCTTGCTGGTCAGTTGACGTCTACGCCCGGTCGTCCTGATCCTGGGACACCTCTGGCTTTCCGCTCGACAGAGAAACGGCCTCACAGTAAGATGTCACCATCAGCGTATCCTCGGGGAATCATGCTAGACACTACAGAAGATATCGACTATAGCCTCGACTCGTCTAAGGACATCAAACCGCCCTTCAGTTATGCACAACTTATAGGACAAGCCATCCTGAACAGTCCTGAGGAAATGCTCACGTTGGCGAACATCTACCAGTTCATCAAAGACAAATATGCGTTCTTCAGGCACAGCAACACCGGCTGGCAGGTAAGAGACCTATGTGGACTTCCTTGGTATAAATCTCCTAACAAATAATACAGAACTCGATTCGTCATAACCTATCTCTGAACAAGAGTTTCGAAAAGGTTGCCCGCCGCACTGATGAACCAGGAAAAGGCATGAAATGGCGGATTGCTGAGAACGAAAAGGAGGAATTTGTCAAGAAGCAACTTTACTCGGCTCGCCGGCCTCAGAGCAGGTTTGACTCTTCCGGGCCAAACTCTCCGGCCCTCAAGCAATCTGAACATGCTACGGAACGTCTAGTTGATGCCATCGGCCATGGTGATAATCGCAGCATTTTCGCTAAACAAGAAGCCACTGCTCCTCGTGTGAAGTCTCCACCCCGCTCAGCAACTCCGCCACTGGCATCGTATCCTATAGCGAACGAGTCGTATACCCCTGATCGTGGTCCGCAACCTCCGCCACGCTTTGGAGTGAAACCATCCCCAAGCCTTCGCAGCAAAGTGAACGTAACTCCGGCAAAGCGTTTGTTCCATGAGGCCAATCCTAGCGGCGCCGCCGGCTTTCCGCGGACTGTAGAGCTACTAGATCCTAGTCGCCGGAATGAACCCTCATCTCCAATCGTTGATCCAACGAAACCAAAACCATCAGGTCTGAGAGATCAAGCCGCAAATTCACCTCCACCACTCTACTCCGATACATCCGCCAGTAACGCGAACGGTGGTATAGAGGCTGGAAGACCTAACAATGCCGGTTTGGTCACTCCGCTAGTCACTCGACATGCTCCGCGCCTCGCGCCTCCGAGTACTGCGCAGGTTCCAAGCCAGTACATGAACTTCTCTAGTCCAGCACCGTTCTGGAAGTTTGTCGATCTACCGAGCACCCCGGCTAGAGCACCCAACCTCGATCTCAGCCCGATCAAAATGAAGCGAGGCGAGGATGTTTCGAACGACGCCGAGGGAGAGGCACCTCAGCCAAGCTCTCCGCCTCTGATGTTCGATGGTGACAAGAAGGATAGCTCGGAAGACCGGGACGATCAGGCCAAAGCAGAGGAAGAGGAGGAAATGGAAATCAACAGCCCCAGTCGACCTGCCTCCCGTCCTGTCAGCCGCCGAGACATACCTGCATCTGGACTCGGTGACCGTATCGAAGGACCTCCATCCGCCATGAGTGGTCTTGGAATCCACGCCGTTAATGGGGGGATGGTGCGGGGTGCCAGTCTGAGTGCGTATGATGAGGAGGAGGAGGGCAATTTTGACCTGACAAAGTGTGTCTCCCCCAGAGGCCCCGATACCGCTGAGACGCTAATACATATGATTAGGGGATTCCAGAAAATTGGGCAGTTCCACCACAGTCTTGCCAGAAGTCATGGCGCGGCTAGGGTTACGGCTCCGCCGACGCCTAGGACGAGTGTGTCTAGCAATATGTAGGCGACGACTGAGCACGCGGGCAAATGATTTCTTTTTTGTCGGCTTTTTTTCTCTACCTAGCAATATAAGTTTGGGGAATGGAATGATTCTGACTCGACAACAGCAATCCATCATCGCCTCTTCTGAAGGAGGGGAGTGGCCGTATGGTTACCCAGGAGGATGATCGGATCTTTCACAGCGAGCCGGGACCATTACCGAACTAGACTATATCTAATTTTGGTATAGATTTCCTGGATATCGAAGATCCCAAGGCGGTGTTTCTGGTGCTTCGTTGGATATGGTACTTTTTTTCGGTGTTGTATATATCTTATCTTTCCAGGCCCCCGGCCTACACGGAGACCGCTGTTCGGTACAGCTTAGAGAGAGGCGTTGGAACTTCAGTTTAGCTGGGTTGACCGGATGGTCTCGTTAGGGTTCTCCCCCTTCTTTCGTCATTTTAGCTTCTCCCTTTTTTTTCATCCTCCCCTTCTGTATGCATATACTGGTTGCATGGGTGGTCCGGACTTCATACACCGTGTTACATACAATGTGGTGTCTGGGTGGGGTGTCTTTCTGATTTCTGACTCGATGAGACATGCGCGCAATGCTTTATGGCTCTCTTTCTTCTTTCTATCTGCGTTTGTGGATGGAGAGGGAGACAGAGGAATTATGAAGGAATGAGGGAGGGGAAGGGCAGGGGGATAGGGTTTTATGCGAGTATGCTGTAGCGGTTCAGGGGGAGAAATCGTTGCGAGATCTGCGATAAGTGTTTTAGTATGTATGTGATGTATTGAAATTGGTGCCATGCTCTACACAGGTCTATATTTGTAGCTAGAGGTACTACGCTTACTACTCTAGTTATTTAAA
>ML994407.1:0-13037 GCA_010093945.1 Delitschia confertaspora ATCC 74209 | reverse complement strand
GAGATCTTCTCTACCTCGAAGCACGATGTGCTGAACGCTAATCATGATACAAGAATAGGCCCTTACCCTACTATCCAGAGAAGAAAAAGGAACAGAATACCACACAGTTATCCTGACTCAAAAAACTAACAAGCACTTACGCCCAATCGACTCCGACTTTTCCATCCCCATTCCCTACCCCGCCTCATCCTCTCCTACTGTCCCCATCTCAGCATCCCGTCCCACCCCCCTAGGCTCCTCCGTCTCCGTAATCTCCTTGCCCTCCGTGTCGAAAATCCTCCTCGCCACTCTTAACTTGAACCCACCATCCTCCTGACCGTCAATGTGGAAGTCCCTCCACGTCCGGTATCCAAACTCCTCCTCATCCCAACACTTCACCCCCGCATTCATCCTTTCCAACTTATCCTGGTAGAACAACTCAGACATCTTCTCAAACTCCCTCTCCCCTTCTGCCGCCCCACCACAAAGCGTTTCCTGAATATGCTTAGGCACAGCTTCTGGCCAGAATGCTTCAACATACGCATACGCCATGAAGGCGCGGAAAGCATCCCTATCGCCCCCGGCCCTCTTTGTATCCCCATACATCTTTCTCAACAAGTCGTGCGGAATGATATCCATATTCGTTCCAGCGAGATGCAGCGAAAGCCTGCGCATACTATCCATACAATAATTCGCGAAATCCCACAACTGGTACTTAACCGCGAAATACACATAGCACTCTGCCCATACCCTAAACTTCTCCCTCAAATCCTCCTGATCAAGACCATGCGTAGACCCGGGTGCTGTATTAACAGCCGGGCGCTGGAAACCAGCGTACTTCTCTTCAGACCGGTTGCGAATCCACTTGTACCAGAGGCTCCAGTGCTGCATGTTGAGAGAGGCGTCGGTGACTTCGAGGGTTCCAAAGTTCCATTTTTTGTTGACTAGCTTGGATTCGAGGTCGGCGTGTGTGACGGCTTTCGAAACAATTTCGAATGTGCACCGAGCAAGTTCTTCTTCAGATAGTCTCTCTAGTGCCTTGTCCTCCAGCTCCACTTCCTCAACAATGACATTCCCTTGTTCGTCGAAAACTGGCAGACTTACTGTCTTGCCTGGTTTGAACGCATAGACGAGGGCGAGCGCGTGCAGCAGATACGGGAAGTACATGTCAGTGCGCGATGCATTGGGGAACTTGACGCGGATGGCAGCGTCCGAAGATTTGATGTAGATACGCCCCAGGGTTGGGACGCGGGTGGAGAGATTAGGGAGGTTGATGGTGATTTTGGGGTGGATGAAGTTGGGGGGTTCGGGGGTAGCGATGAGATAATCGTCCTCTGAGTCGTAGATTGTTTCTTCTTGCTCAGCGGCGATGGGGTCTACTTCGTAAAGGGCGTCTTGATCTTCTTGTCCTTCGACAGCCTCTCTATCTTCTTTGTCGTCGGACGCTTCTTCTCCGTCACCATTATCTTCCTCTTCCCCCGCTTCAGCGGCCTCTCGTTCTTTCTTCTGAATAATCTTTTCTGCTTCCTTCAGTTTTTCTTCTACTTTGGAAAGGGAGTACCGGAGCGTAACAAGCCTTTGATCAGTGTATCCACGACCACGGCGGCGGGTACGTTTGGCGGCGGCGACAGGCCTTTGTTGCTGTTGTCGCTCGACTTCGCCGAATTCTTGCCTTTCCTTAAGGGCCTCTGATGCTTTTTGAAGGATCTCTAATGCTTCGCGAAGGGCCGCCGTTGCTTGACGGACGGGCGTTTCTTTGTGACTGGCCTCCTCTGTTTTGTGGATAAAATCTTCCTTTTTGAAAACCGCCGCTTTTTGGTGAAAGGCGTCACCTACTTCGTTGACGGACACTTCTTCTTTGTGGAAGACCTCTTCTTCTTGGTGAACGGCCTCTGCGGCTTCGGGAAAGATATCTTCTTCTTCTTCATCAAGGGTTTCATTAACTGTAGAAAGACTTGGAGCAACATATGCAGGCCCACAATGACGTGTAGATTTTGTGACGGCGGCAGCACGCTTCTGTTGCTTTTCTTCCTGCTCTGAAATTTCACTGCCATACCTCGCCGGTGCTAGGGTAGGCTTTGCGGCGGTAACAGAAATCTGTTGCCGTTGCTGTTTGGTAACTTCGTTGCCATATCTGACTGGCAGTCTGGCATTGCGTTTTGGACGGCCACGGTGATTGATCTTTCTGGTGCTGATGTCGACCTGGAGGCTAGGACCAATGTCTATCTGGAAGCTGTGCAGTTCCCTCTCTCGGGACGCGCGACTCCGATCTCGTGGGGCATTCTTTCGGGCGTTTTTGCCAGCTGTGGTGGATATGTTGATTGCGGTACGAGAAGGCACAGATCGGCTCTCATTTTCGTCTTGGACCAAGTTCTTGCTTGCTGTGCATGGGCGCTTGAATGGGCCATTATCTCGATCTGTAGCTACATTGTTAATGAAAATTCCAACCATCTGATTATGGGAAGGCCTGACCTGCAGAGGCGGGTCTCTTACAGAGAGATTTCCCACCGATCGTAGTTGTTAGGGTTCTCACACTGTGCAGGTGGTCTTCTAAAACTTGCCGCTTCAAGGGACGTTGCCCCTCTGCATCATTGGAGATTAACCTCTTCTTGAATACTGCAACAGATGGTGCAAGTGCGACCCTGCCTAAGGGGCGCAAAGCTGAAACTGCCGTCGTGATCGTTTGGGTGCCATCATCAAGAACGACTGGCATCCCATAGTAACTCTCAAATGGGGAGAACTGTGACCACTTGAGCTCACCGACAGAGGCGGTGGCGGTGGGCTTCGACATGATGAAGAAGCGGTGTAGATGGAAAGGAGGATATCAAGAGATGTAGGCAGTAAAAGTGAGTGTGTGGGAGTGGTAAAGACGATAGGACCTCTCGTGATGAAAGCTGTTGTATTGATAAAGAGAATAAAAAGGAGATGATGATGTTGTTGAGTAAACACCAGGTGAAGGCGGCGTAATTTTGAGTCTTCACAACGTCGGATGCTAGAATATGGGTACATTATCGCCAGGTGAAGGTGACTGGGCTGTTGCAGGCTCTGGTGAAGGTGAGGAGTGTCAATCCAGACTGTCCCTCTCCGTGAATGATGCCGATAGCTCAAGCTGATAATGCGACTGGATAGCCACGAGCGAAGTAGGTGGGATCCTGAGCCATGGCTCCAGGTGAACAGATAGCCATAACAGATTGAGATTCAAGTGGAATAGCACCATGTGCTATCTTCTTGAGGGCAATGGCAGTATCCTAATTACCCCTAAATTAGTGTAGGAGCCCAAGGAGAAGTAGGAGTGTAGGGATACACGAACTCTGGGTAATTGTAAAAAGGCCTGTCTGGAAATTAACGCGAAAGAAAGATATATAGACAGTCCCTTTATAATCCATATAGCCGAAAAGCGCCACAAGATAACATAACAATTCAGGAGCTCTTCGAAACCCTACGTAGTGCTATATCTGTGCAAGGGATCATCAGATAGCTGGAATTTAATGATGTATTGGCTCTGACTTACCTTAAGTTGCCTTGGATAAAGATTGAAGACAGAAGAAGGGGGATCACAGTCGATGATGGACATATGTTCTGGGAATAATGTCTTGAATTGCAATCTACCACCAGATAGTATTTGCGAACCCTCAGACCACTGTGATAGTAGGATAGCAATAAACATGCTGGGCTGAGAGAGGGATCATGTTGGAGTTAGAGAATGAGAATGCTGAACATAGAGTTGAAGCATGCTGCAGCCAAAGATTGTAGAGAAATCCTGAGAATAATCGAAAGAAAATCATGATTTGCAAGAACTATCCGCATTGAGGCAACTACATTAAAGGAAGACCACATTATAATGTGCTTCAAACCTACATGAAGTGCACCATCATAGAGACAGTTCCTATATTACCACAGAGCCTAGTATTCCGAGTGAAATCCATTCAGCCGTAGCTGTTCCGTCAGTTCGTTCGCCTAGAGAGCATCCCATGCACCTAGAACTGCTAAATATTGAGATAAGTGCACATGAGCCAAAAGCCAGGTATTACCTGAATTCCAGAATGTGGATAGAGATATCAGCCAATGTGTTTAGCGCATTCGTGAATGTCGGGTCGCGGCTGCTGGGAGAGAGGATGTCTGGCCGCTGAGTCGGACGCCACCATCAGAGACGTCGGTCTGCCAATCCATGCTCCAACTGCCATCAGCCTTGAAAGGTGTCTTGTTCATGAAAGCAGATACATCAGCGTACATTTTAATCTGCTCCAGGTACCCAGCAACCTCGCGCAACATATCGCTCTTCATCTGTTCGGGTGTACCATCGAATTCGGGCACCTCGATCAAGTTGTACGGCTCAGAGGATGCCTTCAAAGCAGAATCATCGATCAAGATGGTGTTGTGCTGTCCCCAATGACCGCCTTCGTTGTAATGCGGATGCTTCTTGTGGAGTGGTTGGACAGCCCAGATTTTGGTAAGCTGCTTGTATACCTGCACATTCTGATTGTAGTCTTCCGTGCTGAGGCCAAGCTCGTCACGGGCCCATTGTGCAATGAGCTTGTCTTGATGTTCGCGATTCAGAACCTTTTCTACCATCTTGCGAACATTCGGGGGCCTGGCACTTGACCAGACCATGATGCAGAAATTGTCGAAGATGTATTTCAGGAATTGGTCTAGGAAAGGTCGCTTGATTATGTTTGAGGATTGGCTGCGGTTGGGGCGATGGACCAAGGTGCCGTTGAGATCAAGCACAATCAGAAGAGGCTGTGGGAAACTGCAGATTACGGGCTCCAACAAGGCCTGGGCGACGTAACCTGAGGAGAGAGGAGGCGGTGGCCTGCGGAGTTTCGGACTGCCACGCTTCTTCTTATTCTCAACAGGCTTGAGGTATGGCGGCTGGCGCTGCTTGTTCTCATTCTCGTTAGGTTTTGAAGGCTCGATGGATGGTGAGGGATTGACCGTATCGTTGACGTTGGCCTTGGTCTTAGCCTTCTTATTCTTGCGTTTAGCCTTTGAAGGTCCTTGAGATGTCTGATATGGATTCTGCTGCAATCTGTAACTCTTGTTAATACACCACGAACGACCACGATGGGATCCTGAGATCTGTTGGAGAGAGTCATACGTTCCATCCACGCTGCCTATATAGACACCACCGCCTAAAGCGTGATTGCCGTTATCCTGCGGGGCAGGATTTCCCGGTTGGAAAGAATTCTGTTGTGGCTGCCAATGCCTTTGTGATTGTTCTTGGTTAGCTTGCTGCTTAAAGTTACTTGCAGTACTATGATTCCTCTCTTGGACATGGAACTGTCCACGTTGAACTGACCATATAGGTGACGGCGCATAAGGCGAATACCCAGAAAGTCCGAGAACATTCTGGACAGGCGCAACTGGTTGTTGCATGAATCTCATAGGGTTGTAGCCGTAAGGCACCATGCTGAACGGGGTCATGTCGAACGTATTCTGGAACTGCCCCCCCCTGGCATTTGGGAACCAATCCGCCAGATGATTTGCATCTTGTACCGGATACCCATTGTTTGCGAAGTGGTTTACGGGATACTCGTTGGCATCCTGGATGGGAAAGCTGTTCCCTGGATAATTGTAGCGTGGAAAGGGATAGTTAGCAGCCGGCTGCAAGGTTGGAATATAAGCTGTGGAAGCCTGGACACCATCTGATGGGTCTACTGAAGGCGCATTCTGTTTCGAGTCCTGCGTATCAGTGGCTCCCGCAGCATCTCCCGTGTTGTGCGCCATCTTCGTTTGGTTAGTTGTGGGTTGCAGTTGAGCAACGGTAGGAACAATGTACCGTGAGAGATTTGTGGTGAAAGACATGAGACGCAGGAGTTTTGTGCGAAAGGAGTGAGGGCTTTTTCGGATTACGCGAGGCTTGGAAACGCGCAGACCGGCAAAGATGAATGGGCATCAGTGACTAGCAAAGACGGCTGAGTGCCTTGAAGTGAATGAGGTCCAAGGCGCATTCGGCATGGATGAACATTTCACCGGTAGGGCTGAAAAAGTACCCAAGGTTGCTGGCCGTGCACTGTGGTGGAGGGTCAGACCAGAACGTCAAACTTCGCTTCAAACCTCACACAGTCGCCATGTCGCTTTCCAAAAAGCTGTCGCGCCCTCTACGGGCAGCAGAATCAGAATCTGACGACGAATATGACGATTATAACGAAGATTTCGGAGGATCTTCTCCCTCCGTTCTAGCAACAGGTGACGGCGGGGAAATTGCCACTTCGGATTCTGAAGATGGTCAAGATGCGGCAGAAGATGAAGACGAGTCAGGCGACGACCAAGTTCAAAAGCAGCTCAGCAAGGTCTCATTTGGAGCCTTAGCCAGGGCGCAAGACGCACTTTCGAAGCAAGCATCTACAAATAAGAAACGAAAGCGGAATTTGGAGGACGAAGCGGAGCAGGAGGACAAGCTGGCAGCACTCCGAGAACGCTTAAGAGAGTTGAGGGCAGAGAAGACTGCACAGAACGGGAAACCCGGCAAGAAGGCAAAGACTGCAGGGAAATCTGGCAAATCAAAAGCCGAAGAGGCGGACGATAGTGACGCCTCCTCTTCCTCTGAGAAAGCTCCACATGCCCGTTCCAGTAAGCACGCGCCTGCAGTCCAGTCAAGCAAGCGTGCGGTTACCAGAAGACGCAGTGTAGTCGAAGTCAAACAACCAGTCGTTCGAGATCCCCGATTCGACCCTACCATCGGTCCAAAACCAGACGAGACGGTTCTCAAGAAGCGCTATGCATTCTTGAATGATTACAAGTCGTCTGAGATGGCCGAGCTCCGAGCCACCATCAAGAAGACTAAGAATGAGACTGAGAAGGAAGCTCTGAAACGGAAACTGCTCTCAATGGAGTCCCGACAAAAGGCAGATCAAGCAAAGGAGAAGAAGCAGGAGATCCTACGGGAACACAAGAAGAAGGAGAAGGAATTAGTTGCACAGGGCAAGCAGCCGTTCTATTTGAAGAAGTGTAAGGCTTTTCCGATGTTTGTGTTTAAATCATACTCTAATACCATTTCTAGCCGAACAAAAGAAGCTGGCCTTGGTCGAGAAGTACTCGAGCATGAAGCCCAAGGAACGCGAGAAGCTCATCGAACGCCGTCGCAAGAAGGCGACAGCCAAAGAGCGGAAGAACATGCCCGACGAGCGCCGTGCTTGATGAGACGGTGCGGACGAGCCGTCCGATACCAAGCTACGCTATCATTGTGTCCACTTGCGCATTCTCTGAGCGACCTAGGACTGATATACGGGTCCTTCTGTGTGTCTAGGAACATGAGGAGCGTCAATTCCAGGGTAAAAAATGGCATATACGTTTTCGCTATCAGCTTTATATGTCTAGGGTCGACTTGAAGTTTGTATTGACTGCTGTGTTCCACTTGCTGAAGAAAATCAGGGGTGTTGCTGTTGAGAGCTTTCAATATCGGTATCTTCAGCCTCCAGGAGGGACGAAATAACCATCAATTAGATACCCAATGTCTAATAAGACTTTATCTGTTCGTCTACGTCTCGAATTCCACCACATGACCGTTGCCTGTTCTCCAAATAATGCGGTGGTTGGGTTGCGCATATGCTGCTTGGCAGACACGGCATGCTCTCCCGCTCAACACAACCAGTTACAACCCACTCACCATCTCCGATGCATTCTCATGTAATTGAAACCTCGCCATACCAGGATTCCGCTCCTCTCCCGAGCCGCCCTGATCCTTGCGGGAATTGCGACAATTGGTGGGGATGCAGTTCGAAAACAAGTTGACCAGTTGCGCCAACGCCGTCATCGACGTCATCCCGGCTTCCTCCAGCCCCGTCAGCCTCTTGGTAGCTCCCCATCACGACCCTTATTTAGTCCGACACTGCCACACCTGAGGACATGTCCATCAATTCCCTCTTGAAGTTGGATTGAAGAAGTGTGATTTTCGTTGATCCGCTTTCTCACTCGTTGTTCTGCTCTTATCACTGCCTTTTATTACTTTAGCTTCATCGCTTTATCCGTTTTCGGAAGACCATTCTACAGCTGTTCACGATGCCTGGTGTTCAGGAGAAACCGCTCAATGAGTATGTTCAATATCTATGGCTTTTCAATTTCAGCTGCTCCAATTTTTGCCCTTTATTCTGCTCTTTGGTTGTCAAAATCTGCACTCGTTCTCATACTCCCAATTTTCTCCCATCTTCAACACCTACCCCTCACGCTACGCCAGTCATGATGTCTTCCCTCTCCTCACCGCATTACTAACCACCAATCCCAGGCTTCTCACCCGCAGCCTCGTAGACATCTACGTCGGCCCTGACAACACCTGCTGGACGTTGCACGAAAAGCTTCTCTGTTATCACTCCCCTTTCTTCCGCAAAATCTTTTACAACAAGCAAACCCCGACTTCAACTTTCGGTCTCCCGGAAGAAGACGACGTCGCCTTCAAAAACTTCGTCGGCTGGCTCTACTCCTCCACCCTCCCCATCCCGCGCTCTGAAAATGACTTGACTCCGCTCTTCGACCTCTATCTGATGGCCGAGAAATACCAGATCCCGACGCTGGCGCAGGAGGTTCTGCATACAGTGAGGGAGTGGTATAAGTATAGTGACACGTATCCTGGGTTGAGGCGGGTGCAGTATATTTATGCGAATACGGAGGAGGGGAGCCCGATGCGGCATATGCTTGTGCATGCCGTGGCTAGACAGATGGTGTTGCTGGACGATGGCATTCCGAAGCATTGGGATAAGGCGCTTAGGAAGAACGGGCAGTTGGCAGTGGATATTATTCGCGCGATTCATGATTGGGGGTTGGAGGAGGAGGTGGTGCCGGATGCACGAGAAGAACCTGCTGACGCTGAAGAACTCGTGGACGCCGAGGGAGAGGTCGGTGTCGAGGAGAGTGTTGAGGGGGAGGGGCAGGAACAGGAACAGGAACAGGAACAGGAAGAGGGGCAGGAGGGTGAGAATGAGGTCGATGAAGACAAAACCGTTGTCGAAAGCCCAGGCAAAGAGAAGCAGCAAAATGAGCTTACCCAGCAGGATGGAAAGAAGAGAGGCAAGAAGCTGCCGATTCATGAGCGCAAGGACTCGGTACAGCAGGATCAGGGGAAGGGGAAGGATATGAAGGCTAACGGAATGAACGCCTTAACCGAGCTGTCAAACGGGTTGGACTCTGGAGATTATGGTACCGTGCATTAAGTGCATCGAAGAGTGCATGGACGGTCCTCACCATTGGCATCAGTTTGACTAGGAACGCTTCTTCTTTTCTGCATTTGGGCGTTCGGTTTGAAAATCATATTCCATGGGAACGATCTAATGTCTCCTAACTCTTTTGGTTTCTATTGATTTTTTCTTCTCATTTAGGTACTTCTGTTCGAATATTTGTAGTTTAACTTATTATAGTTAAGTTAAGGCCATCCTACCCGCTCAAACATTTTCTATGATCTTTCACATCGTTGGTTCCCCAGCATTCCCATGTCGCTTAACCTAGCCCCCATTCCCCACCACGTGATCCACATACATTCATAATTTTATTAGACGATCATTTTCTCCATGAACAACATCCGTTGTGGTCTAGTGGCTAGGATTTGTCGCTCTCACCGACAAGGCCGGGGTTCAATTCCCCGCAACGGAATTTTCTTTTTGTCCATTAGAGTTGTTTTGATAATTAGATTTTTTTTGGGCATCTGTTGGATGACAGCGTGTATAGTATAAGGGCGGGAGATGGATGTTGGGTACTAGTATGCGTGGTGAGGATCGGGCTGCTGGGGGCAGAGAGGGGTGCGGTAGTGTTGGGATGGCGGTGGAGAATGCGTTTTCGAGGGAATGGGAGGGCGGTGATGGGATGAGAGAGGGTGGTCAGGGTGGTGGAGATGGAGATGGATGAAGAAGGGCTTGTGGGGATTTGTACATGCATTGGAGTTTTTTTGGTAGGTTAAAATGAAAATGTATGCTATGCAGCTGCGTTGAAGGATCCCGTAGAACGGTATACAGTGGAAATATCCCATCATTGAAAATGCAAGTCTGAAATATGCCTACTGATGGTTGTAAAAGAAAGGAGTAACGCTTCGAGGGAGCGAGCTGTGGATTGGGGTGGGGCTGTGAAATGATGGACTGATTTCTATACTGGTCAGTTCTAAAAAGAGCTTCTCGATAAGGAAGATTCAAGGAAAAGTAACGAGCTCCGTTTATTTTTCATCCAGTCTAGATAACCCTCACCTCCCTTCCCATTCCCAAATCATCACCACCCAACCCTCACCCTCAATCTAGTACTTCATCAAAATCAAGACATCTCCGTAGTGTCCAACCATCCTCCATTCGTTCCCCATCACTAAACCCTAGCTACAACCCCCGAACCCGAGTCCTCCCTCCCTTCCACTCTTCCACAGCAGACCAAACATGACAAAAAGCGCAGCTTACAGGGGATATAAATAGAAACAAAGCTAGTAATCGCGCAAACAAAACAACCCGCAAAAATCGAACACATTGGGTAGCAATAAGAGAGATAAACGGAAAAAAAAAAAAAAAATAAAAAAATAAAGAACCAATGCCGTAAGGCCGTAGTCTTGTGACGAAGATTGCCACCGTGTGTCCGTGTTTCCGCCGTCCGTCGAGTTTACAACTAGAAGAACAAAGTAACAACCAAAGAAGGATGTGTTGTACGATGAGTCTTTATCGCCATCCAAGAAAAACGGAAAAACAGACAGTGGTATGGACATCGGCATCTATTAGCAGATAACCCATCATCCAAACTGCCATACAACAAGAAAGAAATTACACAATGAAAAAGTCCGGTGCACGAACGTAAGTTGCGAGGGGGTATACGAATTCGTCTCGCATGCGTATCCGTAGAGGGGGAGTGGGGTGGTAATAGTGATATCGAGGGTTCATCCAGAAAGACCGCTTTCATCCAAAACAGACATTATTCCGTAAACAAGATTTTCCGTAAGAATGCAAGCCTACTCCCCATACTATGAGCTGATCTCAGGCACCCGACGCTGACGGTGCGTCCCATCGGCGCGGCGATAGCTCATGGCTGCTTTGTCAAATGTTTCTTCCACGTCAGCTTCCTCATAACTGGGGTCATAACCGTAAGCGGGTCCGCTAACGTTTGGGCGAGCTCCATGCTGAAGACGTTCGGCCATGTGAGAGGTATCAAAGGTGCTGGAAAAAGATCGTTTCTGGCCGACAGTGGACTGCGGTTGTGGAACATGATTGGAAAGCGATGGACGGGAAGTAGCGAGATAACCATGGGGTTGAGAAGCATCCGAGGCAGTCATAGATGGGGGCATACTGGTTGGGGGCGAGGCGTACGAAGGCGAGACCGGCTCCAATTTGTCGTTTGCTGGCGGCTGCAAAGTCTGCAGTGGAGCCAGGGAGTGTCCGTTGGGCATATGCATCGAGGTGGGGCCAGAGACAGCAGGATTGGGATTATTAGGAGGCTGCAGAGGTTGGATCTTTTGCGGCATCTGCTGTGGGCGGTTATACTGATCCAGAGAAGCGTAGGGAGAGACTATTTGACTGGGACCGGGATACGGCTGATTGTTCTGCGAAAGCGAAGGCCGTCTGTAATCAGTCGAAGGCTGCTGATATTCCAATGCCGAATCGTGGCGCATAGCGGCAGGCTGCTCATAATGGGATTGCTGATATCCTTGATTCGGCACATAACCATACGACTGGCTCATGTGCATACCAGGTTGGTTTGGGTAAGGGTTGGGATGGGACGGGTGAGCGTACGGCGCTTGCGGCGGTTGCATTACCGGAGCAGGCGGAGGAGGGGCAAACTGGCTCTGGTATTGGGCTTGACTGGGAGCATAAGAAGGCATTTGCGAGTATCCGGTAGTGGGAGGAGCCATTTGCTGGTAACCATTGTTCGTTTGGTAGCTCTGTGCCATTTCTTCCATGCTGGGACGACGAGGGGGGGCGAAAGACACGTTGCTGGCGTTCGAAACGGACCTGGGACGATCCGCAGCATCCACGGCGGGCTGAGGCGTAGGCATGCCTGGCTGCTGACCATATGTATCCGGAGTAGCAGTACGTCTAGCCTGGTCGTAGGCATTCTCCTCCTCGTACTCATCCCACTCCTTCGATGCCTTGTTCTCACGACGTCTCATGCGAACATCGCGACGGATACGGACACGGCAACCCTGCTCCGCGACCATGCGGCTCAAAGCGGTGCTCTCGGACAGGCCTGGGAATTTCTTCGCAGAGAACACGGTAAAGGCATTGGACTTCACTTCCAGACGGTGAGACACATGGGCGTCGATTCCAGCCTGAGAATGAACGGGAGGCGCCTGGTGGTTGTCCGGGTCCATGTCTTTGGGATCCTTCAATTCTTCATAAAGCGCGAAGCTCAAGCGATATTTGCCTTCATGGCGAACAGAAAGGTCGGGAAAAATGAAGTAGCCGGCGGGAGTGGGACGGTCCAGATAGGCCATACCGGCGACGGGGGTGCCAGTGAGCACCGGAAAGCTCTGAGCGGTTGCGGGGGCGCGACCTGGGGCAATGGCTCTGGCATTTTCAAGAGTTGCGAAGAGGAAGAAGTTTGCATTGTAGGCAAACGTGATCTCAGCGCGATTTTGCCCTTCGCCTTCGAAGACGCGCAGTTCGACGATGGGAGGAGGGTCGACAGGACGACGGTCCGCAGAAGCTTCAACGCGTCAATACACGCAACAAAGTCGTGAAATTCCGCACTTTACTCACACTTTGCTCCGGAGCCACAAGCTCTGGCGCGCTCGGGCTGCTGGATCACGGACAACTCATATGTGATTCTCTTCCCTTCCTTGGTAACTCTGGACGAACGACTGTTGGTCTCGTTGAGGACCGGCGCGATGGTCGCCATGTCGTATTAAGTGGAGGACGAAACAATAAGGAACAGTCCAACGGTTCGGAGAGGAGAGAGAATACCGATATGGAAGAGCGAAGGATGACGGGATTTGAGAATCTTGGGGGGTTTGTGATTCGGGTTGGACGACTCTCGAGAGGCAGACACAGGTGCGACGGAAACAGGAATTGGGATGCAAAAGCCAGGCGGTCGAACAATTGTTCAGCGGAGACTACCACCACTCTTTGTCGCTGGTTGCCGTCGTTTGTTGGGGGGAGGGGGGGGAA